>CM038232.1:20035931-20183599 GCA_021442155.1 Cymbidium sinense | reverse complement strand
ACACTTTGTAAATCCTATGCAATCCTCTGTTAAGAAATAGAGGGAAAATCACATAACACATTTTATACTATTCACATGCAAGCTTATAAGTACTTATAGATAGCATACTTATCATTTGTAATATTTGGTTTATAAGTTTTGAAAATATTTTGGATTTAGTAGTGATAATAAACATTCATATTCTTACTTTAGCCAAAACATACAATTTGACATAAGGAAACTTTTTATTTTAATTTTCTTTTCAAAAGACATGAATGCATGATTTTTATATGACATACACATTTAGCATGCTAGGAAAGAAATAAAGTGATGTAAGCATATAATTTCATTCATTCTAATTAATTCTTAAAGACAATCTTATGAAGTAAGATCATTTAAAGAGAATCAAAAGTTGTTTAAAGAGACTTCCATTTTATTTTGAGTTTGATTTGAATTAGGAACATGAGAGAAGGTTTGTTGGTCCTTACCCATTCCCAAATGTGTGTATTATTTTAGTTTAATTTTAGGTGATTAGATTAATTTTATGCTTTGATTAGGTTAAGGTGTAGATTAAGTTCATTAATTTCCCCTTACCTATACCACTTTAACATATTTTAATCAAAAATTATGAGCCAATATATGACATAAAACCACAAGGAATTTAAATCAATGAATCTTGGATGAAAAGATACCTAATGCAATTGGCTCATAATTAATGATTAATTAAGCTAAAGGGTTTAAATTCAAGTACTTTCATAACCCTTCCCACACATGTGGGTTAGTATGATTTTCTTAAGTTTACTTAGGTTATTGAACACCAAAGTATCTACCCAAGAAGGATTAGTTAAGTTTCTAGATTAATTTTGGTTTTGAGAATTTGATTTGATTAATTAACTAAATCAATAGTGAATTAACTCTTAATTAGATTTGAATTTAAGGAAGGAAAGGGGTTTAGGAAATAGCTTAAAGAAAATATCTCAAAATCATTCCATAAACCTCCTAATCACATAAACAATGTTTAATTATCTTAATCAAGGAATTAAATCACTACTTACATGCTTAATTAAGCTTAATTACATTAAGAGAGTGATTAGGGGTTCATTAATTAATTTTCCTAATTAACTCATTAATAAATTCCAAGAAAATTAGGAGAGGCATAAGTTATCCTACTAAACATGCTTGAGAAGTTTGGAATTAATTAATGAAGTCATTAAGGAGTAATTAGGGTTATTAAGATTTCCAATAAATCCTAATTAAGGAAAATCAACTATTCAAATTCAAGTAGAAATAATTTTATTGGATTCTCCTCTAAATTATATTTAAAATGAACTAGAGTTTGTATTTTTTTGGAATTTTCTAATTAGTTTTGAATTTAGAAAGTTTCAATTAATTTAAGTGATTTTTATGAATTTTGTGAATTTTTTTATTAAAATAAATCATTTGACACTCAAAATTCAATATATTTTAATCGAAAGGTTATTTTGACTTGACATTTTTATGGTAGATGTATTTTAACATCGATTTTAATCTATGAAAATTCTAACTTAATCTGACATATATTTTTGGTTTAGCTAATGATATTTGATTTTTACTAAAACTCAAATTAAGCTCAAAAATATTTAGTAAAATTTAGGGATTTTGCATTTTTTGGATTCCTCTCAAAAAGACAAATCAAACAAGCCCATGTTTGCAATTTTTAGTTAAGTATTTTATTTTCTATGAATTTTGAAGTTTAGGAGCATGCCGCATGATTTGATGTGATTTAAAGTAATTTTTTAAAGCAGAAAATCCAATTTTTGTTTTTAACACAGTCAGCATGCCACAAGATTTGACAAGCGGTGCCACATGGCACACGCATGCCACGCTGTACGCGCACACGCATGCTGGCGCCTAATGTGAATGGCGCCGCTGATCTAGCCTTTTGAGTGGGAAAGAAGCGACGATGATAACTGCGATTCCCCAACCATCCGATTGTAGATCGATGGTCGATCGATCACATCGGACATGATCTGAATAGTCCAATCGCACGAACCTCACGATCGGATGGTCCAGATCACATCAAGCGATTCAAAGGGTCAGATCGTGCCATCGATGCGTGATTCGAGCTGTCCAATATCGCTAAACATGGGATTAGATGACTACTGCTTCATCGTCGATGGTGAACAGTAAAAACATGGCTTTTTTAAAAGAAAGAGAGTTTCAAAAACTTGTCCAAATGGACTCATTTTCCGATTCGCCTAAAAATTCTATTTTTTAATTGGGATGATTTAAAGTAAAAAGGTAGGATTATCTAGGGTAGATTCCTAAAAATTGTGCAAAAAACCATAATAAAATGAGGGATTCTAAGGCCGGCTAAGGTTTTTTTGAAGGTTGCCTCACCGGGGATGATTTTCGATGGTGGTGATGACTTGAGCATTCTGTTGAGTAGGGGAAGAAGCCTTGGACTGAGCTTAGATCCTCGCCTTCACATTGAAATGAAGTTTCCTCCGGTGATGATCATTTCCTCGCCAAAAACCACTTAGTTTTGATGTTTTTCTCTCCAAAATGAAGTGGGGGTGATTGCCAATGGCTTTGGGAGCTCTAGGAGAGGGAGAATGAGAGGAATGGGGGTTTTTTCAGTCACTAATGCCTTCGAATGAAAAGAAAATGAAAATGAACTTTTTATTTAAAATTTTGGCTCCAAACTCATGTCATTTGGCTTGGGGTGATTGGGAATGGAAGAGAATCCTCCTAGGTGGCTCCCTATGGTTGGCTAAGGCATGAAAGTGGTCACATGTGACAAATGAGTGTCTGAAAAGGGAGGTGAGTGTCCTTCATGCCAAGTGTTTCAATGGGAGAGGTGAGGTGATTTCACCTCCCTATGAGTCGTGGCTACCCCAACCACTCCTTGGGTCAGAAAATCAGTGTCCTTGGGGCATATGTGGACCAATGGATGAGTTCCAATGGTCAAGGACGAGAAATGACCACTTGGAAAAGTGTATTTTCTCATGGGATGCCCTTGGCCCAAGGGTAAAGTGGTCATTTAGCATTGAATTTGATTTGAGAAGATTTAAAATGAGTCAAAAATAAGTTGGAACAAATTTCATGTCAATTGAAGTTCATTTGATTCAATTTGGGTTAATTTGACCCATTTGGGTCAAATCGGTCGGTTAGGTTGACCAATTTTTTCAAATAAACCAAGAGTTGGGTCAAGTTCAAATGACTATTTGGAGTATATTGGTTCAATTGGTTTCAATTAATTTGGTTTAATTTGATTTTGTTCAATTTGAACATTTAGGTCAATTTGGGCTACGTTAATCGATTTGACCCAATTGGCCAAATTGGCTTGAATCATGGCTTAGTTTGGATTTGGTTGATCATTTAAAATATATTGTAGGCTTTGGTTTCAATTAATTTTGGTTTGGTTTAATTTTGGCTTGATTTGACTTTTTAGGTCAAGTTGGGTTCATTGAGGGTCTAGTTGGCCAATTAATTTGAGTTTAAAAGGCTTTTGTCAAGTTTAATAATCACTTTGAGTGAACCAGACTTTGGTTGCAATCAATTTGTTTTAGTTGCAATTTAGTTTGGGTTCATGTGAGTTAAAGGGTTGACTTGGTCAATGAGTTGACTTGGTTGGCCCAATTCATGACAATTGATTAACCTATGATGATCAACAAACATGACATGAAGTTTATTGGCTTAATTCACTTTGATTTGGATTGAATTAAATTTTGATTCATAGGTCAAATTGGCCACTTTGGGTCAAGTGAGCCAATTGGTTTAGTTGGTTTGATCAAATCTTGATTCAAGTTTGGTTGAACTCATATATGGATTTATGATTGATATATAAATCCATTTGCAATATATTTGAAATCAAATGGGTTTTTGATTCGTTTGATAAATTCAAGTCAAAAGAGTGAATATGGATTTTGATTTGGGTTTGATTTTTTAATTTAGTTTTGGTTTGATGATTAGAGTTTGTGTTTATATTTGGATTCATGATTGAAGTATTTATTGAATCATGAAGAAAAATTAATGGTTTAGCTTGATTTGAGTTTGATTTGGCTAAGTTCAAGAATTTGACTTCAAGGGCTTAGGTTGGATTTTAAATAAAATTGTAAGTTTTGAATTTGGTTTTGATATTTGAATTTAAATTTCATTTATATTTGTGAATATAAATGAGAATATAAGCAGGTTATGAAAAAAATTTCTTGAATTTGAATTGATTTGGATTTTATTTGAGCTAAGTCCATAAGATAGAATCAAAGGGCTTAAATATTTTATGGAATTTGAATTCAATTATGGATTTCAATCAAGGGTTTCAATTATTTAGAATTAATTCATGATTTGAGAAAATCCATTGAAATTGGTTCAAGGTTTGATTTGGAGTTGAAGTTGATATGAGTTTGTAGTTTGTCTTGAAAGAAGGAAGTGAGATTTGGTCAAAGTAGGGTGGCAAATTTTCCTAACTCAAGCAAGGCATGACCTATTCATGGCTAAACCTTCTAAGTCTGTTAGGTTAATGTTCACCAATCACTAGAAGTGTCTTAAGACTAAGAAAACTCTAAAGTCAAGAGAAGTCCTATGTCAAAGATGGAGTTTGAGCTCATTCTAAAAAAATGAGGTCATGGTCAAGTTGACCAATTTGACCCATTTGACCTATTTAGTTTAAGTTATGGGTTGGCTTAGGTTTTATTGGTCATATGAAATAGATTGGTATCTTGTTTCCAATCAATTTGGTTTATATTTGTTTGGCTCAATTTAACCTTGAGTCAAGTTTTTCATGGTCAATTGGGCTAGGTTAGTGAAGAGGCTTTGGTTAAGTTCAACAATTATTTGAATGAACTTGACCCATTAGTTTCAATCAATTTAGATCAAGTTTTGACACATTTTGACTTTTACGTTAAATTAGGTCAACTTGGGTCAAGAAATTAGGTTGCTCAAATGTGATTTGAAGTTCATTAAAGCAAGTCCTTAAGAGGAATTAAAGGACTTAGGAAATTTTTTGAGCTTGGAATTTGAATTTTGGATTTAGTTTGATTGATTTGAATTTATATTTCATTTATATATGTGAATATAAATGAGAATATAAATGGGTTGTGAGAAAATCTCTTGAATTTGAATTGATTTGAATTTGATTTAGCTAACTCCTCAAGAGGGAATTAAAGGACTTAGGAAATGTTTTGAGCTTGGAATTTCAATTTTGGATTTAGTTTGATTGATTTGAATTTATATTTTATTTATATATGTGAATATAAATGGATTGTGAGAAAATTCCTTGATTTTAATTGATTTAGATTTGATTTAGTCATGAGAGAAATCAAAGGACTTAGGAAATATTTTGATTTGGATTTGAATTTTGATTGATTTGAATTTATATTTCATTTATATATGTGAATATAAATGAGAATATAAATGGGTCATGAGAAAATTTCATGAACTTGAATTGATTTTGATTAGATTTAGGCTAAGTCCATAAGGAGAATCAAAGGACTTAGGAAATATTTTGAACTTGAAATTTCAATCATGAGCTTCAATCATTTGTTTCAATAATGGATTTCAATCATTTGGAATTGATTTGAGTTTGGAAAAATAATTAATTGGAATTGATTTAAGTTTGACTTGAAGGAAGGAAGGAATTTGGTTCAAGCTATGGGAGAAAATTTTCAACACCCTTAAGGCATGACTATTCCTAGGGCTAAATCTTCTAAGTCTCTGGGCTAGGAGTGTCCACCTAATCACTAGATGTGTCTTAAAACTAAGGATCTCTTAAAGTCTAAGAGAAGTCCTATGTAAGATGGAGGGTTGAGAGCTCATCCTAAAAATGAGGTCAACAAAGGCCCAATAGGTGTGGTGTGACCGATAAGGAACACGCGCGGTTGATCAAAATGATCAACAACATCGAACGATCACAAGCACTAGAAATGGTCTACTCTAACCCAAGGTGTAGAGAATCCAGAGCTTAGTGCAATGTGGCTCTACTTATGTGAAGGGCATAAGAGAGGAAAGGAGGAATTTACTAGGGATAGAGTATGTGAACCTTCCACTAGGGAAATAGGTTCAAGTCATCCATAAGGGGATGAGAGGTTTGATTTAAGCCTCACTGGGGAGAGTGTTGACATCATTTTTAGGATGAGCTCTCAACCCCTCCATCTTAGACATAGGACTTCTCTTAGACTTTAAGAGATCCTTAGCCTTAAGGCACATCTAGTGATTAGGTGGACACTCAACCTAGCCCTAGAGACTTAGAAGAGTTAGACATAGAATCATACCTTAGGGTGTTAGAAAATTTGCCTACCCTGTAGCTTGAATCACATTCATCCCTTCCTTCAAGTAAAACTCCAAATCAAATCAACATCAAATCTAAACCAACTCCAGCCTAATTGATTATTTTTAAACTCAAATCAATGCCACATGATTGAAATCCAAAATTCAAATTCCAAATCTTGCCTAAGTCCTTTGATTTCCCTTCATGGACTTAGCCTAAATCAAATCTAAATCAATTCAAATTCATGAAATTTTCTCATAATTCATTTATATTCTCATTTATAATCACATATATAAATGAAATATAAATTCAAATCAATCAAACTAAATCCAAAATTCAAACTCAAATCACAAATCTTTCCTAAGTCACTTTGATTTTCTCTAAGGACTTCTAGATCATGTTCAAATCACTTCAAACTCATGAAATTTTCTCATAACCCATTTATTTTCTCATTTATATTCACATATATAAATGAAATATAAATTCAAACAACCAAAACCAACTCCAAAAATCAAACTCAAATTCAATCAAAATCCAACCTAAGCCTTTCAAGTCAAATTTTTGAGCTTAGCCAAATCAACTTCAAATCAAGCCAAACTCTTGATTTTTTTCATGATTCAATCAATCCTTCAATCATGAATCCAAATATAAATATAAACTTCAATCACTTAACCAAAACTCAATTCAAAAATCAAGCCAAAATCCATTTCATGTTCACCCTTTGAACTTGAAATTATCAAATGAATCAAAACCCATTTGACTTCAAACCACTTGTAAATGGATTTATATTTCAATCATAAGTCCATATGTGAGTTCAAATAAATTCAAATCAAGCTTTGACCAAGCCATTTTACCTACTTAAGCTCACTTGACCCAAAGTGACCTAAAGTACCTTTATGAGCCAGATTCTAATCCTAACCAAATTGGATTGAATCAAACTCACCTAAACCTTTCATCATGATCAACAATCATCATGAGATGATCAATCACTTATATTTGGTCAAACCAAGTCAAACCTAAGGGTTGACCAAGTCAACACATTGCCAAAATGAAACCCAACATAGCCAAAATCCACCATAGGCTAAATTGATTGAAACCATTGATCTAAGTTCATTCATGATCAATGTTTGAACTTGACCAAGTCAACATTTGAGCCTAAACTAGCCTAATTGGCCACTTGACCCAAGTTGACCCAACTTGACCCAAGTTGACCCAACTTGACCTTAAAAGTCAAAATATGTCGAAACTTGATCTAAGCCAAACTGATTGAAACTAATGGATCAAGTTCATTCTAAAATGATTGTTGAACTTGACCAAAGCCCCTAATTGGCTAACTAGACCCAACCTAGCCCAATTGATCATGAACCTAACTTGACCTAAAGCATCATATCGAGCCAAATTCAAACTTAACCAAAATTGATTAGAATCAGAGATACCAATCCCTTTCATATGACCAACCAAACCTAAACCTACCCATGACCTAGCTCAAATAGGTCAAATGGGTCAAATTGGTCAACTTGACCCATTTGACCTAAATGAAATCATATGAACCAAATACAAACCTAAACCAAATTGAATCAAATCAAAGCCACCAAAATATTTCAAATGGTCATATGAACTTGACCCAACCCTTGGTTTGACCCAATTTGACCAATTGGTCAACTTGACCCAAGTTGACCCATTTTGACCTAAATGGGTCAATATGAGCCAAATCACATCAAACCAACTCCAAATTCAATGAAACTTGGCCAAACCTTTTTATCATCATATCGAGATACCCAAATGGAAATCAAGGTTAAATGACAATTTTACCCCTATGCCATAAGGTAAATTTTGACCAAATCCATTTGGAATTTGGTCAAATCCTCTCCATACCAACTTGGCACACTCTTAGTCGATCAAGTGAACACTAGGGAGGGTGGTGCACCCAACCCAATGGGTTTGGGTCAGACCAATCTAGCCCAATGGCCAAACCAACCACTTCCCTTGAAATGGCCACATGGGAATCATCCCTGCACTTATTTTGAGCACATAGGGAATTCACCATTCCACTCCTCTGGCCAAAGCGAATTCAATGACTCGTCTAATGGCCTAACAAACTCACTAAATCAAGGTAATTGATCAAAAATGGCAAGCTCTTGTTCGACCATCTGATTGCCCAAGGGGGAGATATACTCCCCCTAATTCAATTAAAATTACACATTCCTGAATTTGATTGAACCTAGGGAAGTCAGAGAAGCAATAACTCAGCCTCCTCAAGCTTCATAGAGTGAAATCAAACTTCATCTTCTCGATTTTCATAGTGTGAAAATATGGGAACTCCACTGAAAACCAAATTCACTCCAACCTCAAAACCAATGCAATTCCCTTGCACACTCTGGACCCCAATCAACTCACCCAAGCTCTTTCCTAAGTTCCTAAGGCAAGGGAAGAGCCATCTTGATCAAGATCGAGCTCAAGGCAAAAGGGAGTTGGTCCATAGAGGCATCCACTCAATTTTAAGAGCTCAATCCCAATGCTTCATCTCAACGACAAAGCTTTTCCAAGGGAATAGCACGTGATCACCTCAGTGAGGTTAGCCATTTTGAGCTTAATATAGCTATGGTTTGGAGCTTTGTAAAGTGAATGTTAATCCCATAAAATCTTAGCCATTAGATGTGATCTAGGTTGCATGTTGACGATGTGGGTTGAGTTTCATCCTAATCTGAGCTCAATCAAACTCGGATCATGGCTTCAAACATGGATGATCTCCATGGCTCACAAGGATGAATCTCTGGCCATCCATCCACGTGTTTTGGATGGACGGTCGAGATTAAAATACGTAATATCCATATTTTCCTCCCTTAGATTCACGGCTTTAATCTCAGTCGTCCCATCCTTGATCGGACGGCTGAGGAGAAAGTGCATAGCACTGCCGCCATGCGACACTATGATGTGACAGGTTAAATACCCAATCCCATCGTGCCATGTGTAAAGCACATGTTGCGTCAGCGACACACGTAATGCCTAAAGGATTAATGATATAATTAAAGATTAAATAATTTTGAATTAATCACCAAACCTTCTAAAATTCTTATCTAAGTTTAGAAAAAAATATGAAATAAATTGTATATGAAAGATAATTGAACATAGAATATTCTAAAAGTAATTTCAATAGATTTTTAATAGTATTTTTATTTGAATTTGGGTTTTATTAGGGATGTTATTTTGCTAATTACCCTCTAATTACTTCTCTGCTTAATCCCAAACTTTTTTTCCATAATTAGTGGGATGACTCGTGCCTCCCTTAATTTTCTTGGGATTTATTGGTGGCTTAATTAGGGGAATTGCTAGTTCATTCCTTTATTACTCCCTTAATGTAATTAAGCTTAATAAGGGCATAATTAGTGGTTTTAACCCTCGATTGAGTCAATTAAGTTTTGATTAAGTGAATGTGAGGTTTAGGGAATAATTTTGGGTACTTTCCTTGAGATATTCCCTAAACCCCCTTTTCTTCCTTAATCCATCCTTAATTAAGGAAATCAAAATCTAACTCACATGTGTGATAGGGGTTATGAAATTACTTAAGTTAAATCCTTTAGTTTAATTAATCCCTAATCTGGAGGCAAATTGCATTAGGCCTTTTCTTCCTAGGTGCATTGCAAATTTATATTCCTTGTGAGGTTTTATGTCATTTCATTGGCTCATGATTATGTAGTTAAATATGCTAAGGTGGTATAGGTAAGGGGTAATTAATATACTTAATTCATACCTTAACCTAATCAAAATATAAAATGGATCTAATCATCTAAAAATTTAACTTAAACATCATACACATGTGGAATGGGTTAATAAGGCAAACTCACCTCATACTTTTCAAATTAAATCAAACTCAATTAATCACCAAACCTTCTTTAAAAATAATTTGATTTTCTTTAAGCTTTCTTATTTCATAAGATTGTCTTTAGGAATTAATTAGGATGAATGTGTTTACATGCTTTCATCATTTTAGTTCCTTCCCAACATGCTAAATGTGCATATCATATGAATTTCATGCATTCATTCTTTTGAAAAATGAAAATGAAAGTGAAATGTTTCTTTTATGTCAAATTGCATTTTTTGGCTAAAATAGAAATATGAGTGGTTATTATCACTATTAAATCCAAATTATTTTCAAAATATATGAATCAATTATCAAAATGAAAGTGTGTTACTTATATTTTATTTATAAGCTTGCATGTGAGTAAAATATAAGGTTTAGTGTAGTTTTTTCTCCCTGTTTTAGTATAGTTTTGAGTAGGATTGAGTAAAGTGTTTAGTTCATTTGAAAAGAACCTAACACTTGCTTAATTTTATTTCCTATTCATTCCTATACTATTACTTAAGAAGGATATCTACACTTGTGCATATAAATTGCATAAACAAAACAAACAATCAAGTACAAACTTTTGCATTTTTCTTTTCCATTAATTTCTTTTGTAAATATGCTTGTTGTATTTAAGAAAACTGGTATATTAGTCTGGAAAAGGGTTGTGAGGCTTTAGTATCCCTAAGTAGGTCTTGTACCTTCTACCCCTAGTTAACAATGGCATCGTACTCACTTATTCCTTTCATGCATTCATGTGTGCATGTGAAAATTGGATAAAAAACCCCTTTCCTACTTAATGAAAATCATGCATCATAAGCATTCAAATTTTATTAAGTAAAATACTTAGCATTCATTATAAAGTGTGCTAAACACTCTCATTTGTATGTATAGATATGCTTAGATTTATTCATATGCATGTTATACATGTTGGGAAAGAATGAAGTGATGTATGCTTTGTGAATTTAGTTCACTTTACTTAATCTTATAAGTCTTTCTTTTCTAATAGGTTTATTTAGAATTGATCTAAACTTAGGATTAATTAAAACACATAATAAAACATTCACTAAATAAAATTAAATATGAATACACTTTAGAAATTACTTAAGGCAGGGAAGGAAAGAGAAATTCTCTTTTCTTTTTCCCTCTCTTTAAAACTTAGTAATTAATTATAGAATTCATCCAAACCAAATAAAAATACAAAATAAAATCAACCCAAATCAGTAAAACAATTTAAATGAGACCACCTTCTAAGTTGAACTTTTCACACTAGAAATTCCTAACTTTAAAGCCTAGCTAAGCATCTACACAAACCTTACATGGCACACACACATTAGGCTAAGTCACCACTTCTAGACATATGCTGGGTGGTGCATGATTTGATGTTTGCTTTTATTTTGTAATAAGATGTTTTAATCTGGATGTTAGGTTATTTGTGCGTAGAATGAATGGTAGGATGATTTAGTTTAATCATTATCTTCTACAGGGGATTGTGCTTGCACTTTAATAAAATGTAATCGCTCTGCGTTGCTTATACCCTAAGCATAATCCAAAATAGGCCATATGGACTTGGTTATCCATGAGTGGGTGCTAAGTCCAAGTTGTTTATATACATGCTTGGGAATGTGTGGTTTGTTTAGTTAATCTCTATTTTGTAGGTTTTAGTTAGATTTACTTTTCCTTTTCATGTAATTTTGCAATTAGATTTTGGAATGATTGTAATGGGGTATTAGGATGAACATTGGTTGTAAGACTAAGTCTTAGGTACCATGTGAAGCCTTTGGAGCATCCACATTCCAACCATTCAAAAAAAAGGAACCAAAAGAAGAAAAAAGAAAAAAGAAGAAAGAAGAAAAGAAGAATGAAGAAATGAAGCTTGAAGACCCCCATAACAATGAATTCCTTGCTTAATTGTACTTAATTCATTTATAATCTGGGTTGTATAAGGGTAGACCTCAGCTACCCAATTTTTTTTTGGGTTTGTGTGGTGGTGCCTGACCACAAATAGCCTCTTATTCTTTTGCATTAGCTTTATAAATTGATTGATGATTTGTTTAGCTTGTGAATTAAGATGACATCCTTTTCCTAGTTTCTTCCTTCCTTGATGTATGGCCTAGACATGGATTAGGCTCTTAGGAAAAAATAAATCTTCTACCAAATTAATCAATTCAAAACTAAAATAAATAATTTATAACCTCTTCTAAAGCTTAGGCTAAAATCAAGATAAAATAATTAGCACCCTTAGTTGGATGAGTATTTCTTTTATAACATCATGCACAAATGCATATTATTTTCACTCTTGATTGGAGGGCTTCCACCTTTGCCAGAGAAACTTGGCTTGACCTTTGAGAGCCATGGTGGAAACACACCTCTTCTCTTCTCACTGATTTTGGCCAACAATCTTACTTCTCATGCATTAAGCATATAAATCCTATAAGCTAGTCAAATGATTATAAAAAATGAAAATAACATGTAATATGATTTGCATTAGATTTAGGTCATTTGAAGCATGCCTTACATGATCTAGTATCTTTGGGAGTGAGTTTAAGGACTTTAGTCTCTTCTAAATAAATAATAGCCTAGCTATCTTCCATAAAGCATATGACTTGCCTACATGAATTTAAAATTGTAAGAGGAGTTAGTGGCACCACCCCTGTTGTAAGTCCAAGCAGTCGGGTGATTTGTCCTCTCTTATGGAGGTAAACCAAATACCCATTGTCGCCTTAGATTTAGGCCTTGCTCTTGGCCCTCGCTAAAGCTCCCTAGATTTAGGTTTTGAGGTTGCTTCTCCCTTCTATAGGCCATAAGCATAAATCCTCACCTCCTAGGCATTTCCATAATCTTGTGTTATGGAATCATAAGCTAAACTTCTAATAAAAAGTCAACTCAAATGAATAATTCAATTTTAAAAATATAAGGCCCAACCATAGTATAGTTTCAGATGCTCGTTAGGTTTCCTAGCATCGTGAGCATTTCCTACTCATCTTCCACTGGCTTCAATAATAACTCACTCTCTTTGATAAATCCCATTTGATCTTCCAAAATAAACTAATCGATTAATAGTCTTGCCTATTGAAATCTTTTGGAGACAACGATCATTTACCTTAATCAAAAGTATTCCTAAGGGATCTCATTCCTTAGGACATAATTAACTATGGGGACTTGCCCCTGTAGGGAACATAATGAACCCGGTTTAAAATAAACCCTACTTTACTTTTCTATGTAAAGTATGGGGAGAATCTTTGGTACACATGCAAACCCATTGTCCTTAAGAGTTCTTGTTGAGGTGATTAGCTCCATTATAGGGTGGTGATTTATATCTTTGAGATAGTACACCTCTTCAATTGTACCGATTACCCTCAATAAGAATATCTATAGATCTACGTTGTGTCAAAAATACAGAAAAATGAGATGTATATTCCTATCTTCATTTTATCCTGCATAAAGTGAAGATGGAAGTATACTTATCCATTTAGAAATTCTTCTCTTATAGAAAATTTCACCACACAGAGATATCGATTTGATTCAATTTGTTGTTTGTTTAATTTTATTTATTTTAACTCCACCAGGGATAGAAAAGTGAACTCTCCATTGGGGAGGCAAGTTCAAGTCATCCACAAATGAGGGGTTAAAAAATCTGCCGAGGGATTAGAATTCCAGGTTCGCTGGGGAAGTAGAAATACTTGCATCTCACTGAAGAGAACCAAAAGATTTTGATTTGGATTGATTGATTATTTTTTTCACTTCACTAAGGGAGGAAGGTTGAATTTGTTTCAAAGTTTTTTTTAATTTTGGATTTTGAAATGGACCCTGTTGGTTTGCGATGGATCACACTGAGTAGGAGCCATGGAGGCCTAGACCTAACTCAGATTAACCAATCCAAAAGGATAGTCTACTAACCACATAGTAGGACTAACCGACCAAAGGGATGCTTTTGGTGTGCAGCAGCTATACTTAGGAAGAAATCATAATAAACTTACATCCTCTAAAGTAAGGACCAGTTACTGGGATGACCTGTTGGCAAGGCAATGAATCAAACCCAACCTAGGGATGACTATTGAGTGAATAATGTTGGGGGACTTAGATCAACTTAAAGATAGCCAAGATTAATTTTATTTTTAGATTTTTTTTTGATGGGTCCCATCAGTTTGCGATGGACTACACTAAGTAGGGGCCATGGTTTCTTAGGCCTAACTCAGATTAACCAATCCAAAGGGAGTAGTCTATCAACCATAAGGTAGGACTATCCAACAAAGGGATTCCTTTTGGTGTGCAATGGTCAAGTTAGGAAGAAAACGCAGGGACTCACATCTTCCAAAATAAAGAACCACTGGGATGATTGGTTTCTTTGGGCAACAAATCGAACCCGACCTAGGGCTGACTATTGAATGAATGTCATTGGGGGACTTAGATCAGCTCAAAGATGGTCAAAGATTAATTTTAATTTTAGATTTATTTTGATGGATTCTATTAGTTTGTGATGGATCACACTGAGAAGGAGCTTATATAAGCCTAGACCTATCTCAAATTTACTGAACCAAAGGGAGTAGCTTCCCGACCAATGGGAGAACTATCCGACCAAAGGAATGCCTTTCGGTTTGCAATGATCAATTCAAGGGAAGAAAGCTCAGGACTCACATCTTCCACTACAAAAGACCACTAGGGTGATCGGTTTTTTTGGGCAACAAATCAAACCCACTGTGGCTACTTGTTAGTTTGTGATAGTCATGCTAGAAAGAATGCATCATAGTCTTACATCTTCCAAAGCAGAATGAATGTCGGGGTAACCTGCTTGTGGTGAAATAGATTGAACCTGACCTAAGGGTGACTACAGAGTGAGTACTGACTTGGGGATTTATCTCAGCTCAGGTAGTCAAGCAATTCCTATAGGGAGTTCTACGACAGCCTAAAGATAAGATGCCTGTTGAGAAAAGGGTGGCCCTTGGGGCTTAAATTCTAATCCACAAGCAAATATTTGTGTTTACTTATTTAGTTTGTTTATCGTGGACCCTTAATTTTGTGAGGGATCAAAAAGAAGGAGCTTATATCGCCTAGACCTATCTTAAATTTCTAAACCAAGGGAGAATCTATGCATCTGAATAAATTCTCCAACCACTTGGTGGCTTCTAGAGGGGACTGTCCAATCCAAGAGTAATAATAGTGTCTAAATGGGTTGCAAAGGATGTGATCCAAATAGAATGCCCACAGAGAGAGGGGCTGCTAAAGGCTTAATCCAAAATCCTGGAGAAGAAGACATGGTTAGTCATATGTCAAATAGGTATTTGGTGACCAACTCAAGGAGAAAGCACAGGGGGACTTATCCTAAACTTCAAATATACTCGACCTAGTTAGAGGAAAGGGGCCTCTAAGGCCTCTGGGATTTATCATAAACCACAAATATACTCGACCTAGTTAGATCATGATGATTAATTCAAGAAGAAAGCTCGGGGACTCACATCCTCTTAAACAAAATCAACATGAGATAGCTTACTGGTTGGGCAGTGAAGTCTACCATACTAATAAGGTGCTCTTTGGTTTTCACTGGTCAAGTTAGGAAGAAAGCGCAAGGACTCACATCGGAAACAAGGAACCACTTGGGATGACATACTAACGAGGTAGCATGTAAACATGACCGAAAGACTAATGAATGAGTGCCACAGGGGCTTGCTCTCACATCAAAATAGCCCAAGACAAAATATATGTGTTTGTTTGTGTGCTTGTGTTAAAGAGAATAGGACATCGCTGGGGGACTCTTACACCTACCTAAAACACACTAGGGATTTTGATGAAGTGGTTCCACGAGTGGAAAATGAGATTTCCAACTGAGAAAGGATGTCGCTTGGGTTCTCTTACACCTAATTTAGTTATGCTAATCAAAATAGGATGTCTCTTAGGTTCTCTCACCTATTCTAGTAGCAAGAAATGTGTTTGATTGTGTTTGTTATGAAAGAGGGATAGATGCCACTCGGGGACTCTTACACCTACCCCAAACACACAGGATAAATAAACAACGTTTCAAAAAAAGAGAAGATTTTAATGAAATGGAAATAGATTTTTGTTAATTGATAGAATTATTTTCAAACACGATTTGTATGAGTAATATTTCTTCAAATAGAGCCCATTAATTGGAAGCATCAGGTGTTCCCCTTTACAATCAATAAGTCGATAAGATCCTCCTTAGAAGCCTTCTATGACATAGGGCCTTCCCAAGTGGGTTCAAACTTGCCCCCCATCTTCGAGGCAACAATTGGTCTTCATAGGACTAACACAAGTTCTCCTACTTGGAAAGACTGGTGGACCAACTTATTGTGAGCTTCAATCATTTTGTCCTTGTATAACTCGAGGTTCTGGCATGCCCGTAGGTGACTCTCCTCCAAACCTTCAAGCTCTTCTGACTGTAATTTTGCATTTTGCTCTGTAGTGATCTTGCTACCCAATGATATCCTTAGTGATGGGAGTTGAACTTGTAAAGGCAGAACGGCTTCGGACCCATACACTAAGGAAAATGTGGTAGATTGAGTTGGAGTCTGGTATGTGGAGTGATAGCTTCAACCAACTGCTCATTCCACTATCATTTATTATCATCAAGAGTCTTCTTTAATATTTGGATGAGAGTTTTGTTGAATGTTTCCTCTAAGCCATTTTCTCTGGGTAGTAGATGGTGGAGTATCTCCAATCTATACCGTGTCTTTTGGCAAAGATGTTGATCTTGGTGCTTTTGAATGCAGTACCATTATCAGATATAATTCATTAAGGCACCCTGAATCTCTATACAATATGGTTCTAAAAATTGAAGCACATGCTAAGTTGTGACCTCGTGAGAGATTGTCTCGCCACTTGGAAAAGTAGTGGTAGCTTGAATGAACCGATGACCCTTAAGAAGAAGGAGGATCGATCAAACCCACGATGTCAGATCCCAACACTCAAATGGCCATGAGGCCAATGTAGGTGTAGAATGGGTGTTAATGTAGGACCACTCCGTGTACCTGACACTGATAGCATCTTCTTGCTACATCCATGTAGTCTGTAATCATCGAAGGCCAGTAGTATCCTAGTCTCTTGATCTTCGTCTTCTTCCTTAGACCAAATTGATGTGCTCTGCATGGACTTCAATGTACCTCAGTTATAATTCCATGGGCTTCATGTTTATCTAATCAACATAACCACATTTGGTCAAAGGACCATCAATACAGGGTGTCATCAACAAGAGCAGAGAGCTCAATGTTTCACGATGGGCTTGTGACTTCTCTTGAGGTAGTTTTTCGATGTTCAAATAGTCAATGAATGATTGCCTCTAATCCATCTCCTTGTCCTTATTGGCCACAACAATCTCCACTTCAAGAGAAAGTCTCTCGATGAGTTCAACATCAATAAGGGATAGGACTTGTCTATTTTGGACCCTCATTGGAATGGACTCATCTTCCGGACATGCAATTCCTTGGCAAGTTTGGCCAAAGCATCTATTGCGTTCTACCGGGGAACCTTGTAGATGGTGACTTCAGGGATTTGGTCCAACAGCTTCATGGTATACTCGTAGTAATGATGAAGCTTGAGTTTGATAACGTTGTAGGACCCGACAATCTGATTGATGACTAACTGAGAATCCCTAAAGTTGTTGATGCTCCTGACACTGACTGTGATAGCTAACTCTAGACTGATAATCAAAGCCTCATTCTCAGCTTCATTGTTGGTGTAGGTATTAGAAACATAATATGAGAATCTCATCACATCACGGTCGGGAGTTAGGAGAACTATTTCTACCCCTGCCTTTCTTGGAGTAGTAGATCGTGGTGCTTCCCCTTTAGGAAAAGAAGCTGCACCATCAAAATACATCTCCCATCGGCAGTTGTCAACCTCCCCTAAGTTCATGATTTGTTCATCGGGGAGGTCATCACTAAGCGGGGAATCAGCAGGAAGTGGATGTGCTACTATGAAATCCACTAGTGCTTGTCTTTTCACCGCACAGAGTGGTATGATTGTAATATTCAACTACGAGAGAATCAGGGACCAACATTCCAACCATCCATATAACGTCAGCTATGTCATGAGATATTATAGTGGATTGATTCTTGAAATGAAGTTGACCTTATGAGAAAGCATTAGTGTCATAGCTTTTGGGATGCAAAGATTAAAACTAGGCAATGTTTATTAATAGGTGGATAGTTTGCTTTAATAGGGATCAGACGATGGCTGAGGTAGTAGAGAGCGCTCTCTTTCCCTACATCATTGGTTTGGGCCAACAAAGTGCCAAGGGAGTCATCCAATGCAGCAGTGTAGAGGATAAGTGGCTTGTCTGGGATAGGGGCTTGTAGAATTGGTGGCTTCACCAAATACTGTTTGATATCTTCAAAAGCATGCTGGCACTTGTCCCACTTGAACTTAGCATCCTTTTTGATTAGTGCTGAAAATGGCTTACATCTCCCTAATAGATTGGAGATAAAACATCTTAGATACGCCAACTGCCCTTGGAAAGATCTGAGTTGAGTTAAACTTTTAGGGGGTGGCATTTCTAAGTAGCTTTGATCTTTTTTGGGTCTATCTCTATTCCTCGGTGTCAGACAACAAACCCAAGGAACTTCCCTGAAGCTACTCTGAATGCACACTTTAGGGGGTTCATTTTGAGGTTGTATTGTCTTAATCGTTTGAAAATTATTCTCAAGTCAAAGAGATGGTCTTCCTTTTCTTTGCTTTTGACTACTAGATCATCAACATGATATTCAACTTGATGATGAATGAGTTCATTGAAAATCTGAGTCATGGACCGATGGTATGTGGCACCGGTATTTTTAAGGCTGAAAGGCATGACCTTATAACAATAGACGTATGAAAAAAGAGTTTTTTCATCCTCGGGGGCCATCTTGATTTGGTTATAGCTAGATGACCCATCCATAAAGGAGAATACTGCATGAGATGAGGCGATGCCCACCACTAATTCTGGTATAGGAAGTGGAAATTCATCCATAGGACATGCCTTCTTTAAATCCCTGAAATCGACACATATGCAAATTTGGCCATTCTTTTTCTTAAGTATCATGACACTGGCTAACCAGGTAGGATATTTTTCTTTCCTAATGAAACAAGCATCGATCAATTTCTTGATTTCAAATATGACCTGATGTTCAATTTTTAATTGCATGCATTTAGGGGCTTCCTCGATAGGGTTAACATGGTCTATTAGTTTATGGACTACATCGAAGATAATCCGGGCATCTCTTCATAGCTCCATGCAAACCGTCTTAAACTCGCCAACAACCTAATTAAGTCAGTTTTTCTTCATTCAGAACTAATGTATGTGGGGCGTGGATCTTCTTTTGCCTCGAGGTTGATTTCTTTGAGCTTGTCGATAGTTGAATGGATTTTCTCTCCAAATTATAGAGGTGCATCTTTGATTTGAATATCATCAGGATCATCTAAAGTTTCTAAACACACTTTCTCATAAGATTTAGTGTGTTAGAGAAGATCCTATCGACTCGTGATGATTGACAAACCAAGCGAGCCATCATCATAGTCTGGTCTTGATTGTGCATCCTCGCTTTGTTATTCCATAAATTCTCAAAAATGATAAAGCATAAGGCAAAATTACCAAAGGTAATTCCATTAAATCTTTATATAAATTATCGTCAAGCTTTACATTAACTTCAGGACTTGAGGATGATGATCCCAATAGAAATATGTTTGGCTTGACATTCAAGGAAGACCTAGGGGTTTCCTTAACTACTAAACCTTCAACTTTTTGAGAAGAAAGTGGTTAGAGCTAAAGTTCCCAAATGCTTCCTAATGGTTTTACATAAACCTGATTCAAATATATTCGTGCTTTGCTTGGAGGCCTGGTCTTCATCACTATCTGGCTTAAGTGTCACCTCAAATGAAACCCGTTGAGAGGGGTTGGCTAGTATACTAATCACATGAGACTCATCCTCTAAGTTGGATTCCAAGTTTATGTGAATAGCAGGGGTACTCCTGTGAACTAGAACATGACCTCTGTTGGCTGGCTGCCAACCAGGGGGTCTTCCACCTTTGGAATTGCCTCTGTATCTACCTCTACCTCTGCTTGGTGGAGGTCAAGTCATTCTACCCATATGTCCATATGGTGGAACGAACTATGGGTGGAATGTAACATGCGGCTCTACCTCTTCCTCGGTGTCCCTTTCTTGCTCATTTATACTTTCTTTCTTCTTTTCTTTTTCTTTTCTTTTCCTTTTTCTTTTTCTTTTTCTTTTTTTTTTGTACTTGAATTTTGGCCAAATTTGTGAGAATGGGTGTTTTGATTTTGAGAAAGATAGTAGGTCACATCCTCATATATCTTGACCTCTCTAACTGAAAATGATTTTTCATCTCCTTTGACATAGTATTCGATTCCATCTCTTCGAAACTTGATGCCGATGAAGGAAAGATGGAATCATCATGTTGTGTATCCAAGTCCTAAGCAAAGCAATGAATGATGTATTTGAATCAATTATATAGAACTTGGCTCTTTTTTTTATTTCCAAAGGTAACACTATGGAGCCTAAAGCTTTTTTGCCTTGTTCATTGAATTCTCTCAACATCATCTGATTTCCTCGAAGCTTAGAGATGTCAATCCTAAGTAAGGGTGTGCTCATGAATGTTCACCGAGGCACCTAGATCAACCAAAATCCTAAAAAAATGACCCCATATCTACTATGATGTAGAGGGGATGGTTGTGCTCCATGTCCCTCAGATGAAGGACTTCATCAGTGAATGTGACTCCTTGGGCTTCTCTTGAATAATGTGCCTCCTCTCCAGCAGCAGTCAGCTAAGCTAAGCATATCTTGAGATTAAGAAGGGCCTTGATTAATGATTCCCTCATCTCTTTGGATAAGACAAGGGCATCATATATGCTTATTTTAGCTGGCAACTTTCTTAGGTGAGTGAGGACATTATAATAAACTCTGGGCTGATCCTCCATAAGCATATCCATGGGTGAAGCATCCTGTGGAGGGGCTTCTTGCTGGTTGGTACCAATGACTTATTTACCCTTATCTTGAGGTGCTTCCCTAGGAGGTAGAACCTTGCCATTGTGCAGGATAACTTTGGTGACTTCTTGTTGTGGAAGATTCTACCTGCTCATCGGGTATACCTACAGCTTCCCCTATAGGACCCTCAAAATCAAATGATTCTAAGTCTATCTCAAGAGGTGAACATGTAGTATTTAGAAAAGAAAAGTCCATCTCTGAATCGAAAAGGGGATGATCATAGTAGTTATAATTATTTAGACTTGAAGAGTTTTCTAAAAGAGTAGAGTCAGACAACCCATCAGAAGTGGCACAGATGTAATTCAAACTAACTTTATTCCTCAATTTCTTAGATTTAAAAGGAGGTACATATTAGAAATCTAGTAAAGTAAGTAGGTGGTGGATTTGATGCCCTCATCCACTGATACAAGATGTCTACTAGAATAAGAGCTAGCTAGAGTAGAGTGTCAAGTAGTAGCGATGGAATGGAGGCTCTCGGTTATGCTACTTGGCTAACTCTGCATTGGGTGCTATTACTACTGCTGAGCTCCTACTTTCCCCAAGTTATCTCTAGCAACTTGTGAATGTTTCTTGATGTTG
This sequence comes from Cymbidium sinense, assembly GCA_021442155.1. NCBI lineage: Eukaryota > Viridiplantae > Streptophyta > Magnoliopsida > Asparagales > Orchidaceae > Cymbidium > Cymbidium sinense. The sequence continues at coordinate 20,161,956 of CM038232.1, read as the reverse complement.
GAGGTTTGAGCTACCTCAAGCACCTGTTAAGAAATTTTCTTGATTTTAGAAATAATCTTTTAGATGTTCGGGATAAAGAGATATCCGAACCTTCTTTTATTTTGAGAGGATCGCATGTATCCCCAAGGATTACCCTAGCATAACTGGATGGTTATTCCACTATATATTCCTTAGGGATAACTATAGCGCCTGACTTGTAGCTATGCTCAAGCCAGTCTTTAAATGTATGTGGTGGTAGCGAAAAAGTTAGGATCATTACTCCTGCCCACTTCCTCCAGTTTTCTAAGCTTGGGTAGCTAAAAATCAGGTTTCTTTAAGAGGTTCTTAAAGATTTTCCTGACTACCTCCCTCTTAAATGAATAAAGTTTATTTAATTTATCCAAAAGAGTGAATGGTGCCACTGGGCGGGTTGTGTACCACTGAGTATGAGGGAGGAGGCGAAGGCATTGGAGGTCGCTATGGAGATCGATAAGATGGTCGAGAAATGGTAAGAGAGGCGATGATGTGGAGCTCTTCTCTCATGTTAATCTCAGCTTGCTTCCCTTATCCACTCTCACGCTTCTTTCATAGACTTTCTGTGGCTTTGGCTTTGATGACTGATCTTGAAAAGGCAATTGTTTGGCCTCTCCTTGTAGACTAGCCGCCTTGTTGATTAGCTTTTTAAATATCTTGATGATAAAACCTTTAAGCATGATGGCAACCGGGCCATGAATATTCTTTAATAGAATTTCAATAGTGTGTTGTTAAGATAGTGTGATTCACATTTCATACTTAGATTATGACATCTAAGAATATAATCAATGAGGGACTCACTGGGGTGTTATTGAGCCATAACAAGATCACCCATAGTTACCCTTTGCTGAGCTCCAGCAAACCTCTTAATAAAGAGGTGCTCTAACTCAGCAAAAGTCTTCACTGAATCGTTTGGGAGTTCAGCGTACTAATCAAAGGCTATGCCCACTAAGTTGATGATAAGGAGACAGAATAATTGTGCATCACTACCACCAACTTTGCAATAGCTTACCCTAAAGTGCGCTATATGCTAGCGTGAGTTCCCACTGCCATCAAAGCTCTTTAAACAAGGAGGCACAAAACCCTTAGGATCTTGGATAGCATCAAATTCTCCGGTAGAGTCTACCCTTGAACGATGATCTACCTGTGCTTGCCATGCTTTCTCTCACTATTGTTCAACCATGAGTTTGATATCTTTTTTCTTGTATGGAGGTACTATCCACTACCTTTATATATAAGCTAGTGCTGCCCTGCTATACTAGAGGTGAACTCTTGCGTTGACCCAAGACATGTAGCAACTCAGGCTGACCAGTCTCCACAATGGAAGGATGTGCTACTGGAGCTTGATTTTGAAGTGCTAAAATTATCGCTATCAAATCCTCAAGTCCCTTCCCCATCCTATCAATCTGCTCATTCTTTTTTTTTTAAGTTGTTGAAAGAGGCATTGGGTTGAATAGTCTGTATCATCTTGTTTGGCCACAACACCTTCCAAGCTCTAGTGATCCCGATATCAACCATATGCACCTCTGCTAAATCTTCCAATAAATAATCTTCATTGGCTAACCTTCTCTTCCTCGAGGTCGACTCATGCCTAGATTTCTTTCTTCTCAATGAGATTATGTTACAATATCATCTAAGGAGCGGTCTGGCTATGCAAGAACAAATGATCGTGGCTGACCGGTGGTGGGATCATGTTCATGAATAGAGATAAATCTGACCTCCCCCTACTGAATCGATCTTGTGAGGGCTAGCCACTAGAGGATACATGCTCATGGATGTCAACTATCATGGGTGGAGTGCTAGGAGGATCTATCCATGGGGACAATGGAACTATCTCTTTCTCCTACTACATCCATGATCCGAGGTGGTGGTGTTGATGGGACTATGATACTAAAGGTTGCCACTCCTTCTTCACCACAAGGAGAGTGGAGGAGCTCACCACCTTAGTCAGGTAGATGAAATGGGATCTCTTGTCCATAGCCAGATCACCGGTGGGACTTTCTTTTCCTCTAATGCTACCTTCATGGCTTTAGATGAAACTGTGGAAGATGGAACCTGCAATGGCGATGGTGGACATGGAGTGGAGTGGCGTGATGGAGATAATATTGACTCTTTCTATGCGGGGGCTCCCCTCCAGTGATGGGTAGTACGAGTCAATAGAATACTATCGAGATGTGGGCAGCACGTCGATCGTGGAAATCTAGCGAGAGGCTATCGGCAAACATCTCTCCTAGTAACATGAAATAATACTGAGCCTCTGACTCTCCACGATATGCTCCACACTACAAGGAATAATCGATAGTAAATCAAACTCGACACCAAACTCTAACCATCTGTAAGCCCCGCCAACATGGCAGAACTATCCTGAGGCTGACATACGACCTCCTCCTATCTGTAGGTCTCAGAACAGAGGTGGTGACATAATCCCTCTAACATCTTCCTCTCCATCAAATCTGGAAAGAGGATGAAACTTATTCTATGTAATCAGAGAAGAAACTATCCTGGGTGACTCCTCTACTACAACCTTAGAGATGTCTCCATCTCCTTAGATATGTGCACATGATGCCGCTTGATCTTATGGCTCTTATTCTAGAATGAGTTCTCTAGGGTGAGCATGAGAACTAGACCTATCTCAAAGGTGGGAGACTATCCTGGCTAGCTAGCCTTCCCCTTAGAAGAAGCCAGTGAGTGGGTACTAGCCCTTATGGGGCAGTATTAGGAACAACTGAACATATGGCACTAGAGTTATGGCTATTGTGAGAACCTCCGCCATCTTCATCTTAGAAAGAAATGAATCAAGGCATCTCAACATGGATGATTGGTCACCACCACATTCCTATGACTGGTGACAGTTGCCCCTCACAAGTAATCTGGTGCCTAGAATCCTTGGCCAAAGTGTATCAAATGAACAAAATCACCAGGGAGGTGGCCCAATCAAGGCCAAATTGATCCCAAAGGGGAAAGTGAACACATACTGAGCATCCATTTGCAGCATCAATTTGAGAAAAGTCAACTAAGACCAAACTAGAATATTGTAATTATTGGAAACAAACTCAAATCAAATTTTTTGTTTTGATATTTCGATAATGTTTTGAATGTGATTTAGAAGTTGAACCCACACTCAACAATTTGAATATGTTAAGTGGGGCTCATTGAATTTAGGAGAAATATTTTGAAAGAATTGGAGAGGAGATTTTGAGTTTAAAATCCACTTCTAATAAATTTGTGTTTGTTGAAAATGGGTTCAAATATTTTGAAGAGATTTTGATGCTTCCATTCATTTGAATTTGATCTTTATTGGAGACCCTTTATTTAACAAATTTGAGTATGTTAAATAGAGGGTCAAATGATTTTGTTTAGATTACTCATTTAGCAAATTTGGGTATGCTAAATGAGTTGCTTAAAATTTATTTTTTCTTTTGCTTTGATGGCCTCATTTCTAGATTGAGTTCTCAACCTCCATCTGAAATAGGACTCTCTTAGAATTTAAGAGATTATCTAAGAATCATCTAGTGATTAGTGGACACTCAACCTAGCCTAGAGACTTAAGAGTTAGCCATGAATAGGACATGCCTTAGGGGTGTTAGGAGAATCTACCTACCCTATAGCTTGAACCACTTTCCTTATTTCCTTCCTTCAAGTCAAACTCCAAATCAAATCAACATGAAACCCAAATCAATTCCAACTTAATTGATTTTCTCCAAACTCAAATCAATTCCAAATGATTGAAATCCTTGATCAATTCTAAATGATTGAAGCTTATGATTGAAATTCCAAGTTCAAAATATTTCCTAACACCCCAAATCAATTCTAAACCTAGCGAACATCCAAACTATACTATAGTTGGGCTTTACATTTTTTGAAATTGATTTATTTTATTTGAGTTATATTTTTCATTACAATTTTAGGACTTAAGATTCCTTAACACAAGATTAAGGAAATACCTAAGAGGTGAGGAATTATGATTATGGCCCACAAATGGGAAAAGCAACCTCAGAATATAAATCTAGGGAGCTTTGGAGAGGGTCGAAAGCACAACCTAAATCTAAGGTAAAAATGGGTAATTGGTTTGCCTCCAGAAGAGAGGACAAACCACTCGATAGCTTGGACTTACAACCGCCTGGGGGTGGCTGCCAACTAACTCTTCCTACAATTTTAAATACATGTAGGCAAGTCTTATGCTTATGCAAGATAACTAGGTTGTTATTATTTAGAAAAAGACTAAGTCCTTAAACTCACTCCCTAAAGAGACTAGATCATGTAAAGGGTATGCTTCAAATGACCTAAATCTAATGCATTTCAAAATTTATTTTATTTTGATTTTTTTTGGACAATCATTTTGACTTAGGTTAATAGGATTTTTATGACTAATGCATGAAAAATTAGATTATTAGCCAAAATCTGAGAAGGTTGGAGGTGAGTTTCCACACTTAAACATCAGTAGTTCTCACAAGGTGGAAGCCCTCCAATCAAGAGTGAAATAAGATGCATTTGTGCATTATGTTACAAAGAAATTCTCATAAGGGGTTGCTAATTCTTTTATCTTGATTTTAATTCTAAGCTTTAGAGAGGTTAGTTGTTTAATTTGAATTTGAATTGTTAAGTTGGGTAAAGGATTTATTTTTTCTAAAGAGCCTAATCCACATCCAGGCCATACATAAAACAAGGAAGAAACTAGAAAAAACATGCCACTTAATGCAAAAGCTAAACAACTCATCAATTAATTTATGAAGCTAATCACCAAAATAATAAATGATCGTTTGTGGTCGGACACCACCACACAAATCCAAAAAATATCAAATGTGGATAACCAAGCTCTACCCTTATACAACCCGGATTACAAGTGAATTAAATTACAATTTAAGCAAAGTAATTCATTATTATGGGGGTCTTAAAGCATTATTCTTCTTTCTTCTTTCTTTCTTCTTCTTCTCTTCTTTTCTTCTTTGGTTCCTCCTTTGGAAGGTTGGATGGTGTATGCTCCAAGGCTTCACATGATGCATAAGATGGGATCTTATGACTAATGCTCATCATAATAAATCATTCTAAAATCTTACTTATACAAATTTTTACATGAAAAGGAAAAGTAAAAATCTAACTTACACCTACAAAACAAAGGTTAGTTAAATCACACCACATAAATCCCAAGCATCTATATTGGACTTATCACCCTACACATGGGTGATACTAGTTATGCAAGGGGTATAAGCACACAAAGCATTTATATTTTTATTTATGATAGCCCTTAAGCACATTCCCTGAAAGAATAGTTAGACTAAGCACGTACCATTTATTCTGAGCATACACCCTAACATCCAGTCTAAAACATTCATCACAAAACAAAATATAACATCAAACCATGCACTGATCTAACCTAAAGCTAGAAGTGGTGACTTAGGCTAATGTGTGTGCTTTGAAGGTTTGTGTGGTATACTTAGCATAGGACTATAGGTTCAAGTTTTTTTATGTGTGAAGGACATGTTCAACTTAGAGGAGGGTTTCATTCAAGTTATTTAAGTGCTTTGGGTTGATTTTTATTTCATGTTTAATTTATTTTAAGTGAAACCTACAATTAATTACTAAGTTATGAGAGAGGGAAAGAGAGAACTTCTCTTTCCTTCCCTAATCCTTAAGTAATTTCTAAGGTAAGTTCACATTTTAATTTCATTTAGGTGAATATTTTGATTACATCTTTTAATCAATCCTAAGTTTAGATAAACCCTAAATAAACATATTGGAAAAGAAAGGCATTTCTAAGATTAATAAAATGAATCAAAATTCACAAAACAAATATTACTTCATTTCTTTCCCAACATATATAACATGCATATGGATGGACCCTAAGCATATCTACACATGCAAATGAGAATGGTTAACACACTTTATGATGCATGCTCAGTAAGCCATTTAAGAAGATTTAGAAGTTGAATATGCAAGATTTTTCTTAAGTAGAAAAGGTCTTCCTTATCCAAAATTTCACATACATACATGAAAGTAAGAAAGACATAAGTGAGTACAGTGCCATTGTTAACCAGAGGTGTAAGGTACAATATCTAGTTAGGGCTACTTAAAGCCTTGCAATCTCGGGGTTGTCCAGACTAATATACCACTTTCCTTAAGTACAAACATGTATATAAAAGAGATGAAATGGAAAAGGAATATGCAAAAATTACTTAATGGATTCATTTTTGTTTATGCAATTTATGCTATACTTTCTTAAGTGATAGCATAGGGATGAATAGGGTATGAGATTAAGTAAGTGTTGGGTTCTTTTCAAATGAACCCTACATCTTACTAACTCCTATTCAAAATTATGCTAACATGAGGAAGAAAGAGAACCTATGCTAAACATGCTTTTATAATCCATCACATGCAAGCTTATGATTAAGATTTGAATAGCACACTTTCAGATTTGATATTTCATTTATGAGTTTTGAAAATATTTTAGATTTAGTAGTGATAATAGCCACTCATATTTTACTTTAGTCAACACATGCACATTTGACATATAAGTAAACAATTTTTTTTTAAACTTTGAAACATGAAATTATGAATGCATGAATCACATGGAATACAACTTAACATGTTGGGAAAGATACAAAGCAATGAAAGCATGTAAACAAACTCACTTTACTTAAATCCTAAAGACATTCTTATGGAATAAGAAAATTTAGAATAAATCAAAGTGAATTTCAAAATGATTTTTGTTTAGTTTGAAGTTTGATTTAATTTTGAAAAGGTGAGATGTTTTGTTGTTCCTAAACCATTCCCACATGTGTTTAATATTTTTTTAATCTTAGATAATTAAATCCATTTAAGCATTAAGGTTTAAATTAAGTGGCTTAATTAGCCCTTACCTACACCACCTTAGAAAAATTAACTAAGTAATTATGAGCCAACGAGATGACATAAAAGCCACAAGGTATTTAAATTTGCAATGCACCTAATAATAAAAAGGCCTAATGAAATTTGGCTCACAATTAAAAGTTAATTAAGCTAAGGGGTTTGGCTTAAGTACTTTTAAAACACCCTTTCATACTAATGAAAGGGGTTTTAATTTCTTTAATTGAACTTAGGCTATTAAACACCTAAGCATCTACCCAAGGTAGATTAATTAAGTTCTGGAACTTTTTAGAATTTTTGAAATTGATTAAAGGGGTGATTAATGAGTTAACCTTAATTAAGAGGGGATTAAGGAGAGAAAAGGGGGTTTAGGGAATAGCTTAGGGAAATGCCCCAAAATTATTCCATAAAATCCCTACTCACTAGATCTAACCTTAATCAAACTTATTCATAGGGTAAATCCACTAATCATACCTTAATTACCCTTAATTACATGAAAGGGATAATTAGGGAATGAAATAGTAATTTATCCAATTAAGCCATCAATAAATCTCAAGAAAATTAGGGGAGGAGAGGTCATCCCCTAAAATGAACCCTAGAAGTTTGAGATTAATTGATGAACTAATTAAAGGATAATTAGCTAATTAAGATTCCCAAAGAAACATAAATTTAGAGAAAAGTAATTCAAAATACATTCAAATCATTTTAAAATATTCTAGAAAATTATATTTTCATAGCATTTTTCCTTTATTTTTTTTGATTTTTCTAGGTTCAGATATGAATTTTAGAAGATCTGGGGATTAATTAGAATTAATTAAACACCCAAACTAATCCTCATGCCATATGTGGCGCGGTCAATGCACTTTACACGCTGCCATGCGAGCCACTCTTAAGCATCACATCAAAAGGCGAACGGTGAACGCACTTTTGATCTTCTACCATCCCATCAAAGATCGATGGCCGAGATCTCCCAGGTTTATAAAATGGATAATGGGTATATAAACGTGGGAATAATCTCCGTTGTACATCCAAACCGTGCAGATGGATGACCAAAGATTTATCCCTGCCAAAGCTCAAAGGGAATGAGTTTCGTCCACCTTCTAGGCTTTGATTCGAGCTCGATTGAGCTCGAATTAGGCTAGAATTTAGCCCACACCTTTATCATGCAATTTCTAATACATCCAATGGCTAAGATCCTATGAAATTAAAGTTCACTTCATAAAAGATCAATACCTATGAGAATTGAGCTCAGAAAATCACTAACCTAACCGGAGGTAATCACCATTCCCTTGAGGAGCTTGTCGAGATGAAGCCTGTCAAGTTTTGAACACTTGAGGTTGAGTGTAGAGCTCAGGCGCACTCACCCCTTGTCGCTTTGATCAAGCTAGGTTTCTCCTTGCCTTTAGAACTTCAGTGAGAGCTTAGAAAAACTCAACTTGACCCTATAATGGAGTGTGCAAGAGCAATTGAATTAATTTTGAATGAGGAAGAAATCGACTCTTCAATGGACCTCCCCTATTTTCAAGTGGACAAAACCGAGAAGATGGAAATTGAATCCCCCTCTAAGAAGCTTAGGATCACTTGCAAATGCCTCCAGACTCTCTCTCTCTCTCACTTAATCGATGAAATCAAATAAGTGAATCGTGAGTATCTGAAGGATTGGAGTACAATATCCATGTCGCTTTTGGTCCAATTGAGCATATAAAGTGAGCTAGTTTGGTTATTTTGAGTGTGCACATGGTTTTTGGCTGAGGAGTGGAATGCCAACTTCTTATGTGCTTGAATTGAGCTTGAGAGGGAGTTTGAAATTTAATTTTAGGCTAAGGTGGTGGTTTTGTCTGGGGTGTGAGGAGTGGAATGCTAACTTCCTATGTGCTTGAATTGAGCTTGAGAGGGAGTTTGAAATTTAATTTTAGGTTTTGGTCTAACTGCCAACCCACACCTATTGTTGGGTGCACCACTCATCACTAAGTCCCCTTGAGCTTTTAGGAAAGCCTCAAGTGATTGTGAAGATGACCAAATTACCCATGGGTTAGCCAAAATTCATTTTATGGCCTAGAGGTAAAATGGTCATTTTCTATTTTTTTTCACTTTGGGTATGTTTGCTATGTTGAGAAAATAGGTTTGGTCAAGTTTTATTAGATTTAGAATCCATTTGATAGGGTTTGGCTCATGTTGACCCATTTAGATCAAAATGGGTCAACTTCAAGTTGACCAATTGGTCAAATTGGGTCAAACCAAGGGTCAAGTTCATATGACCATTTGAAATATTTTGGTGCCTTTGGTTTGGTTCAATTTGGTATATATTTGGTTTGGGCTCATATGACTTCATTTAGGTCAAATGGGTCAAGTTGACCTATTTGACCCATTTGACCTATTTGAGGTAGGCCAAGGGTAGGTTTAAGCTAGGTTAGTATGGAGTGGATTAGTATCTTTGTTTCCAATCAATTTTGGTTAAGTTCAATTTCAAACATGACCCCTTTAGGTTAGGTTGGGTCTGAGGTCAATTGGACTAGGTTGGGTCTAGTTGGCCAATTGAGGCTTTAGTCAAGTTCCACAAGTGATTTGGAATGGACTTGACTCATTAGTTTCAATCAAATTGGCTTAGATCAAGTTTTGATACAATTTGACCCTTTAGGTAAAAATGGGTCAACTTGGGTCAAGTGGGCCAATTGGGCTAGGTTAGGCTCAAATGTTGGCTCAAGTTCAAAATAATTCATGAGTGAACTTAGACCAATGGTTTCAATCAATTTGGCCTATGGTGGAATTTGGCTACATAAGGTTTCATTTTATGTTAAGTGCTGATTTGGTCAACCCTTAGGTTTGACTTGGTTTGACCCAATTTGATTGATTGATCATCCCATGATGATTGTTGATCATGATGAGAGACAAATATGAGTTTGGCTTAATCCAATTTGGTTAGGATCAAAAGTTGGCTCATAAAGGTACTCTAGGTCACTTTGTCAAGTGAGGTCAAATGGCTTGGTCAAAGCTTGATTTGGTTGATTGATCTTGTATATGGACTTATGATTGAAATATAAATCCATTTACAAGTGATTTAAGTCAAATGGATTTTGATCCATTTGAAAATTTCATATTCAAAGGAAGAATATGAAAGGGTTTTGGGTTTGATTTTTGATTTGGGTTTTGATTGAAGGATTGAGGTTTGCATTTATATATGATCTCATGATTGTAGGGTTGATTGAACCATGAGAGAAAATCAAGAGTTTGACTTGATTAGGAATTGATTTGGCTAAGTTCAAGATTTTGACTTGAAAAACTTAGTTTAACTGAGTGGATGAGTTTGATTTTAGAATTTTTGATGTTTGAATTTATATTTCATTTATATATGTGAATATAAATGAGAATATAAATTGATCATGAGAAAATTTCAAGAGTTTAATCATGATTTAAATCCATTAAAGGGTATTTAAAGGATTTAAGAAAATTTTAAATTATAAATTTAATTTTTGAATTGGATTTGATTGATTTATATTTATATTTCATTCATATATGAGAATATAAATCAGAATACAAATAAGTTTTGAGAAAATCCCATTAATTTGAGTAGGTTTGATCAAAAAAGTTAAATCCATTAATGGAAAATTGGATTTAAGAATTTCAAGGATTTTAAATTTGGAATTTAATTTGAGGGTTTGATTTAATTGATTTATATTTATATTTATATTTTATTTATATATGTGAAAATAAATGAGAATATAAATAAGTTTTGAGAAATTCCCATTGATTTGAATATATTTGATCAAGATTTTGGAGTTGATTTTGGCTAAGTCCTTTAATGGAAAATTAAAGGGACTTAAGAAAATTTTCATGAATTGATTTGGAATTTTAACTTTATTTTGTTTATATTTCATTTATATATGAGAATATAAATGGATCAAGAGAAAATTTCAAAGATTTGAATAGGTTTGAATTATGATTTTGGCTAAGTCCTTAAGAAAGGGTTAAGGACTTAGGAAATTTGAACTTAGGAATTTTTTGATGGATTTTGATCATGGGTTTCAATCATGGATTTTAATCATGGAATTGAATTGAGTTTGAGAAAATCAAATGGAATTGATTTGGAGTTTGACTTGAAAGAAGGAAAGTGAGGAATGGTTAAGCTAAAGGGTGGGAGATTTTCCTAACACCCTTAAGGCATAACCTATTCATATGGCTAACTCTTCTAAGACTTCTAGGTCTAGGTTGGAGTGTCCACCCAATCAGATGTGTCTTAAGACTAAGGAACCATTGAAGTCTAAGAGAAATCCTCCTAAGATGGGAGAGCTCATTCTAAAATGAGATCAACACTTAGCCAAAATCATTTTCAAATCACTTCAAACTCATGAAATTTTCATGATATTCATATATTCTCATTTATCATATATATAAATGAAATATAAATTCAAATAAAACCAACTCCAAAATTCAAGTTCAAATTCAATCAAAATCAAACATAAGTCGCTCAAGTCAAATTCTTAAACCAAAATCAACTTCAAATCAAATTCTTGATTTTCCTTCATGATTCAATCAATCCTACAATCATGAATCCAAATATAAATACAAATTTCAATCACTTAACCAAAACTCAATTCAAAAATCCAAAAAATCCATTTCATGTTCACCCTTTGAACTTGAAATTGTCAAATCAAAACCCATTTGACTTCAAACCAATTGAAGTGGATTTATATTTCACCCAAAAGTTCAATCAAACTCAAATTGACCAAGTTTTATTTGACCAACTTAGGCTCACCCAAAGTGACCTAAAGTACTTATGAGCCAAATTCTAATCTAACCAAATTAGAATGAATCAAACTCTAAGCCTCTCATAATGATCAACAATCATCATGAGATAATCAATCACTCAAATTAGATCAAACTGTCAAACCTAGTTTAAACTCAACACTTAGCCAAAATGAAACCCAACATATAAAATCTACCATAGGCCAAATTGATTGAAACCATTGATCTAAGTTCATTCATGACCAATGTTTGAACTTGTCCAAGTCAACATTTGAGCAACCTAGCAATACTTTGACCCAAGTTGACCCAACTTGACCCAAAAAGTCAAAATGTGTCAAAACTTGATCTAAGCCAAATTGATTGAAACCAATGGGCTAAGTTCATTCCAAATCACTTGTTGAACTTGACCAAAACCTCAATTGGCAAACTAGACCTAACCTAGCCCAATTAACTTTGAACCCAACTTGACATTCATATTGAACCAAATTCAACAAAAATTGATTGGAAATAAAGATACCAATTTCATATGACCAACCAAACCTAAACCCTAGCAAATCAGTCAAATAATCAAATTGTCAACTTGACCCATTTGACCTAAATGAAGTCAGAACCAAATTCAAATCTAAACCAAATTGAATCAAACCAAGCACCAAAATATTTCAAATGGTCAATTAACTAATTTTAACCTTGTTTTAATTTAATTTAAATTTAATTTAACTTGACCCAAGTTGACCCATTCTAACCTAAATGGGCCAATATGAGCCAAACCATACCAAATGAAATCCAAATCCAATGAAACTTGGCCAAACCAATTTCTCAACATATCAAACATACCCAAATTCAAAAATCAGCCAAATAACCATTTTACCCCTAGTATTTTTGGCCAATTCTACTTGGAAATTGGTCAAATCCTCTCATACCCACTTGCCACTCCTAGTGAATCAAGTAAAATTATGGAGGGTGGTGCCAACCCAATGGGTCAGCCAAACCCAACCCAATGGCCAACCATGGAAATAACATGGAAAACCTCTTCCCACTCAATTGAAGCACATAGCCACTTCACCATTCCACTCCTTGGCTAAAATCGAATTCAAGGGCATCTTAAATAGCCTAACAAACCCCTTGAATCAGAGCAATTGATCAAAATTCCTTCTATCCGATTTGGGGAGATATACCCCCTAATTCACTCTCATTCCAAGGGATCCATTGTATTGAAGAGTGTGAAGCTTGGCAAGTGACCCTAAGCTTCCTAGAGGGAGATTGAAAGTTCATCTTCTCGATTTTCATACACTAAAAATAGGGGAGCTCAGCTTTATTTTCAATTTTCTCTACACTCAACCTTAACCTAATTACTTTGCAAGACTTTCAAGCTCACCTAAGTTATTTTCGAAGCTTCAAAGGCGAGAGCGGTTCTAGACCAATGGAGCTCAATTGGAGGAGGAGTTGGTCCATAGAGAAGTTACTCAACCAACTCCTCTCAAAGCTTTTTAACCGCACAAAGCTTCTCCAAGGGAATCGAAGTGATCACCTGAGGTTAGTTTTTTTTTGAGCTTAAATTTAATGTGGTTTGGAGCTTTGTGAAAGAAATTTTCATGGCATAGGATTTTGACCATTAGATGTGATCTAGATGCATGATGAAGGTAAAATTCAAATCCAAGCTTAATCGAGCTTATCGCCTAAGATGGATGGATCCCGCTTCAGGAATGGAATTAGATCTTCATCCATCCATGCATTTTGGATGGACTAAGATTAAAACAAAACATAACAAACATCTCATGGCTTTAATCTCAATCATTCAATCTCATCGATAAATAAGGAAAAGTATGCACTATGCCACATGGATATGATGTGATGTTTTAATCAAAGGTGATGTTTGTAAAACACATGATGTCACCGTGCAAAATTAATAATATAATTAGGATTTATTTAATTCCTAATTAATCACCTAAACTTCTAAAATTCATATCTCAATATAGCAAAATCAGAAAAATATGAAATAAATTGCATTAGAAAGATAATTGAACATAAAATATTCTAAAATTGATTTATATTGATTTTGAGTAATTCTTTTTTCTAAATTTGTGTTTTATTGGCAATATTAATTTGCTAATTATTCTCTAATTAATCCACTGATCAATCCCAAATTTCTTGGGTGTAATTAAAGGGATGACTTAATTATTAGATTTATTGGTTTAATTAGGGAATTACTAGTTCATTTCTTAAGCACTCTCTTAATGTAATTAGACTTAATTAAGGGTATAATTAGATTTAATGCTTAATTGAGCCAAATAAGTTTTGATTAAGTGAATTTGAGGTTAATGGAATAATTTTGGTATATTCTCATTAAGATATTCCTTAAGCCCCCGCCATTCCTTAATCTTACTTTAAGAGGTTAATTCAATATCCCTTAATTAATTTCATAAAATTCTAAAACTTTCCAAAACTCAATTAATTCTTCTGGTAGATGCCAGTGTTCAAGAGCCTAAGTACAATTAAGAAAATCAAAATTCAACTCATATGTGTGAGGGGTGTTTTGAAATTACTTAAGTTAAACTCCTTAGCTTAATTAATCATTAATTATGAGCTAAATTGCATTAGGCCCTTTTCCTCCTATCACTGATTTAAATTCCTTGTGATTTCATGTCATCTCATCTCATAATTATTTGAACTATGCTAAGGGTGTAAGGTAATGCTTAATTCATACCTTAACTTAATCAAAATATAAAATGAATTTAATCACCTAAAATTTAAATAAAATATCAAACACATAAATAACAAAAACTCACCTCACATTTTCTAAATTAAACTCAAAATCAAACAAAGAAATTAAATTTAAACACATGTGGGAATGGGTTAGTAACTTATTTAGCATGCATCATAAAGTTTGCTAAACATTCCCATTTGGTATGTATAGATATGCTTAGAATTCATTCATATCCATGTTATACATGTTGAGAAAGAAATGAAGTGATCATTTTGTGAGCTTAACTCACTTTATTTAATCTTAAAATACCTTTCTTTTGAATATGTTTGTTTAGAGTTTATCTAAACTTAGAATTAATTAAAGCACATAATAAAACATTCATTAAATAAAACTAAAATATGAATCCACTTTAAAAATTTCTTAGGTAAGGGAAGGAAAGAGAAGTTCTTTTCTCTTTCCCTCTCTTTAGAACTTAGTAATTAATTATAGGATTCACTTGAACCCAATCAAAATATAAAATAAAAGATAAAATAAACCCAAAACAACTAAACCACTTAAATGAAACCCTCCTCTAAGTTGAACATTCTTCACACTTAGAAAATTCTAACTTAAAGCCATAGCTACGCATACCATACAAAAAGCACACACTTTAGACTAAGTCACCACTTATAGCGGTGCATGGTTTGATGTTTACTTTTATTTTGTAATATATATTTTAGTCTAGATGTTAGGGTAAATGTGCGTAGAATGAATGATAGGATGATTTAGTCTAATCATTATTTTCTACAGGGGATTGTGCTTAAGGGGCGTTGTAATAAATAAAAATATAAATGCTTTTGCAATGTAGGTGCTTATACCCCTAATCATAATCTCATAGGCCTAGTGGACTTAGTCACCCATGTGTGGGGTGATAAGTCTAATATGCATGCTTGAGATTTGTATGGTTTGTTTAACTAATTTCTATTTTGCAGGTGTTAGCTAGATTTACTTTTCTTTTTCAAGTAATTTTTGTAATTAGAATTTTGGAATGATTGTTATGGGGATTATGGTGTGCATTGGTCATAAGATCTTATCTTATGTACCATATGAAGCCTTTGGAGCAACCACCTTCCAACCATCTAAAAGAATGAACCAAAGAAGAAAGAAGAATGAAGAAATGAAGCTTGAAGACCCCCATAATAATGACTTCCTTGCTTAATTATACTTAATTCATTTATAATTCGGGTTGTGTAAGGGTAGAGCTCACTACCCAATTTACTTTTCGGGTTTGTGCGGTGGTGCCCGACCATAATTAGCCTCTTATTCTTTTTCGTTAATTTTATAAATTGATTGATGATTTATTTATCTTGTGCATTAGGATGACATCTTTTTTCTAATTTCTTTCTTGCTTGATGTATGACCTGGATGTGGATTAGGCTCTTAGAAATAAAATAAATCTTCTATCAAATTTAATAATTAAAAATTAAAATAAAGAACTCATAACCTCATTTAAAGCTTAAGTTAAAATCAAGATAAAAGAATTAGCAACCCCTTAATTAGATGAGTATTTCTTTTATAACATCATGCACAAATGCATATTATTTTCACTCTTGATTAGATGGCTCAACTTTGCCAGAGAAACTTGGCTTGACCTTTAAGAGCCATGGTGGAAATACACCTCCTTCCTTCTCTCTGATTTTGGTCAATAATCTTACTTCTCATGTATTAGGCATATGAATCCTATAAGCCTGAGTCAAATGATTATCCAAAAAATAAAAAAATACAATATGATTTGCATTAGATTTAGGTCATTTGAAGCATATCATTTACATGATCTAGTCTCTCTAGAGAGTGAGTTTAAGGATTTAGTCTCTTTATAAATAAATAACAGACTAACTATCTTCCATAAAGCATATGACTTGCTTACATGAATTTAAAATCATAGGAGTTAGTTGGCGGCCACCCCCAAGCAGTTGAATGTCCAAGTAGTTGGGTGGTTTGTCCTCTCTTGTGGTAGTAAACTAAATGCCCATTTTCTCCTTAAATTTAAGTCATGCTTTTTGGCACTCGCCAAAGCTCCCATCTTTGCAATTTTTATTAGAAATTTAAGGCTTATGATTCCATGCAAGATTATAGAAATGCCTAAGAGGTGAAAATTTATGCTTATGGCCCACAAAGGGAGAAGCAACCTAATATTTCAAAGATGGGACTATCAACAAATTGGTTTTTTTTTTGAAAATTCAAGTGGGATTTATCAAAAGGAGGGAATTATTATCTAAACCAAAGGAAGATGAGTAGGGGATGCTCATAATACTAGGAAGCCTAGTGAGCATCCCAAACTATCATATGGTTGGACTTTATATTTTTTGAAATTTGAAGAGTATTATATGTTTGAGTTGAATTTTTATTAGAAATTTAGGGCTTACAATTCCACAACACAAGATCATAGAAATGTCTAAGAGGTGAGGATTTATGCTTGTTGCTTGTAAAGGGAAACAACAATCTCAGATCCTAAATCTAGGGAGTTTTGGGGAAGGCCAAGGCACGACCTAAATCTAAGGTGAAAATGGGTATATATTTTACCTCCATAAAAGAGGATAAACCACCTGACTATTGGACTTACAACTGCTTGGGGGTGGCTGCCAACTAACTTCTCCTATCATTTTAAATACATGTAGGCAAGTCTTATGCTTTGCAAGATAGTTAGGTTGTTGTTTGTTTAGAAAAGAGACTAAGTCCTTAAACACACTCCCTAAGAGACTAGATCATGAAGGGCATGAATAATGACTTAATATAATGCAATTTTGTTAAGTTTTATTTTGATTTTTAGACATTTTTATTTAGCACAGGCTATGGGATTTCATATGCCTAATGCATGAGAAATTGGTTATGGGCCAAAATCAAAAAGAATGATGTGTGTTTCCACCATGGATCTCAAAGGTCAAGCCATTTTCTCTAGCAAAGGTGGAAGCATTCTATTAGCAAGAGTGAAGCAATATGATTTATGCATGATGTGAGACAAATAACATCCAGCTAAGAGGTCGCTAAATCTTTTATTATCTTGATTTATACCCTAGGCTTTAGGTGAGGTTATGAGTTATTTAATTTTAATTTTGAGTTGATTAATTGGATAGAAAATTTATTTTTCTTTAATAGTCTAATCACATCCAGGCCATTCAACAACCATCAAGCAATTAAGAAACTAGGAAAATCATGCCATCCATAATTACAATCATAAATAAAACACAAATTAATTTATAAAATTAGCGCAAAAGAATAAGAGGCCGATGTGGTTCGGGTTCCACCGACAACCCGAAAAGAAATGTGGGTAGCCGAGCTCTACACTTATATAACCTGAATTATAAATGAATAATTATAATTAACAGGAATTCATGTTATAGGGGTCTTCATTCTTTATTCTTTGTTCTTCATTTCTTTTTTCCTTTTGATTTGATTTGGGACCAAGGTTTCACATGATATATAAGATATAGTCTTACAACAAATGTTCACCTTAATTCCCTAATAACATTCATTTTAAATCTTAATTGCAAGAATTACATTAAAATAGGAAAGTTAAATCTAATCAAACATATAAAACAGAGATTAGTTAAACATACCACACAACCCAAGCAGTTATATGAATAATTTGGACTTAGCACCCCACACATGGGTAACTAAGCTCAGATGTCCTAATTTGGGTTATGCTTAGGGGTATAAGCAACCTGCACAACAAAAGCATTTATATTTTTATTATAGATCCCCTTAAGCACAACCCCTTGTAGAAAGCATAATTAGGTTAATATCGGCCTAACATCCAAACTACGTACATGCACCCTATCATCCAGTTTAAAAATATTACATCACAAAACAAAATCAAACATCAAACCATGCACCGTCCTAACATGAAGCTAGAAATGGTGACTTAGCCTAATCTGTGTGCCATTTAAGGCTTGTGTGGCATGTCTTAACTAGGCTTTAAGGTTAAAATTTTTTTAAGTGTGAAGGATTCAATTTAGAGGGTGGTTTCATTTTTAAGTGATTTAGTTGATTTGTCAATTTTAGTTGATGATTTGATTTTCGTTTGAATGAACCTACACTTAGTTACAAAATATTGTAAAGAGAAGATGACTTCTCTTTCATCCCTACCATAAGTAATTTCTAAGGTAGCTTTATTAATGAATTTTCTATACAAGTCCATGTTAAGAGAAGAGAAGAAAATAACATAAAAATACATCTTATGCTATAATCACATGCAAGCTTATAAGTACTTATAAGTAGCATCACTTCATTTATAATCTTTAATTTATAGGTTTTGAAAATAATTTTTTGGTTTAATAGTGATAATAGCCACTCATATTCTTAACTTTAGCCAAAACATGCAATTTGACATAAAAGAAAACAGTTTATTTAATTAATTTTTCAAATGATATGAATACATGATTTCATATGGAAAACAATATTTAACATGCTTAGAATAAAATAAAGTGATGTAAGCATATGACTTCATTCACCATAATTAGTTCCTAAAGACAATCCTATAAAATAAGATAATTTAAAGTGAATCAAAATTCTTTAAGGAATTTTTTTTAATTTGATTTGACTTAGGAAATGTAAAAAGAGTTTGCTAGTCCTAACTCATTTCTCCCTTGTGTGAATTGATTTAGTTTAATTTTAGAACAATTAGGTTGATTTTATGTTTTGTTTAGGTTAAGGAGTGAATTAAATCCATTAATTACCCCTTACCTACACCACTTTAGTATAATTAACCAAATAATTGAGCAACATATATGATATGCAACCACATGGAATTTAAATCAGTAATGCACCTAAGAAATAAATGGGTCTAATACAATTGGCTAATAATTATTGATTAATTAAGTACTTTTATAACCTCCCTACACATGTAGTTTGATTATAATTTTCTTTGAAGTTCTCTTAGGTCATTGAACACCTAAGAATATACCCAAGATTAAGTGATTAAGTTCTAGAATAATTTAATTTTCAGTTTGGTTAATTAAGCCATTTATTGAAGAGATTAAGTCATTAATCAATTTGCAAATTAATTAAGTATTTATCCAAATGAAAGGAACTTAGAGGAGGATTAGAAAATAAATCCTAATCTCATTCCCTAAGTCCATTCAATATTTAATGATGATTAGCTGGCTTAATTAATGAATTTATCACTATTTAATAGGTTAATTACTCATTTAATTAAATAATAAAGTGATTAGGGATGAAACAAGCAATTTTCTTAATTAAT
Source organism: Cymbidium sinense (assembly GCA_021442155.1). Lineage (NCBI taxonomy): Eukaryota > Viridiplantae > Streptophyta > Magnoliopsida > Asparagales > Orchidaceae > Cymbidium > Cymbidium sinense. The sequence goes on along the minus strand of CM038232.1, from coordinate 20,142,415 downwards.
CCAAAAATAAATTCCAAGAAAATCATGGGAGACAGAGGTCATCCCACTAATCAACCTTAAGAAGTTTGGAACTAATTACTAAAATAATTAAGGAGTAATTAGCCTAGTTACATTTCTAATAAAACCCAAATTGAGTTAAAACCACTATTAAAAATTAATTAATTTTAATTTTCTATTATTCTTCTCTAAATTATCTTTAATATAAACTTGAATTTATATTTTTTTGGATTTTTCTATAATTAATATCAAAGTAATTAGAGCTAATTAAATCCCTAATCCCGTCGTGCCACGTGGCAGCTAATGCGGTGCACTTCCCATATGGTGCGACGTGATAGGTTATTTAACTTGTTACATGCGCTTGCTAAGTCAGCCGGCGGTGGACTCGCTATCTCCACAGGTCATCTGATCTAAGATTGGATGGTCGCGATTAATCTCACGGTTTAGGCTTAAATCTGAGGGAGATCTATCATGATTTAATCACAACCATCAGTTTCAATCACGCGGAATGGACGATGTGTGATTTGTCTCCTCTCGAGCAGTGAGAGATGGATGTCGTATGTCAATTGTCGCTCGATCCGAGCTCACCTGAGCTCGGATGGAGTTCAAACTCACCCCACAGCTTTGGGGAAGCACAAGCAAGGTATCTAACGATCAAGATTCAATGGGATTATAATTTCTTCACAAAGGACCAAGCAATTTTTATCTTAAGATAAGAGTAATACCTGAGGCTATCATCAACGCTTCCAATGGAGAAGGTAGCTTCTTCTAGTAGAGATGAAGCCCTATTGAAGGCATCAAGTCTTGATTTGGAGTGGATGGTTTGGTTGATCAAGCTCCCCTTCAATGGTGATCGACCTTGGTCAAAGTCCTCCTTCCCGTGGCTTGGTGACTTGGTAAATGACTTAATTCGGCTCAACGAAGTCCCTTGATGGTGCTTGCAAGTTTAATTTGGTTTTGATGGATAATTGAATGAGTTGGAATTGGGATGGACCTCCCTTATTTTGGCTTTGAGCAAAATCAAGAAGGAGAAATCAAGGGAGCTTGGAAATGGCTTTGGGAAGCTTAAGGATGCTTGGTTTCAATTCCTAGAGCTCAATTGAATTCAATGCTTCTCATCTGAGTGGTAATGAGGGGGAGTATATCTCCCCCTCCTTGGATCGGACAGTCGAGAGCTGAGTTTCCATTTAGCTCAATTGTTGAGATTGGTTGTTCAATTTTGGTTGTTTAGCATCCCATGTGATTCATTTTATGTAGTGGAGGGAAGGAGAGTGAGTGCCCATGTGCTAAGTGAGTGTATTGGGTGATCCAAGTGTCCAATTCCCATTAGAGGGGTCGATTTAGCCTTGGCTTGAGTCATGGCTGACCCAAGATCCTTGAGTCATGTTCACCACTCTCCTTGGTGTCCATGTGGACCATTGGGAGGATGCCAAGTGGCCTTGAGAAAAAATGACCAAATTCTAAGTGAATTTGGTCATAGGATGCCCTTTGATCTAAGGGTAAAATAGTCATTTGGCCTTGATTTTGATTTGGGCAGATTTGAAATGATTCAAAAATGGGTTAGGCCAAATTTTAAGTGATTTGGAGTTCATTTAGTTTGAATTAGTTCAACTTGATATATTTAGGTTAAGTTGGGTCAAATTGGGTTAGGTTAACCAATTGGTCAATTAGGTCAAACCATGGGTTAGGTCAAGTTCAAATGATCATTTGGAGCCTATGGGTATCATTGGTTTGGTTCAATTTGGTTTAAATTTGGTTTGGTTCATTTAGGTTCATTTAGGTCAAATGGGTCAAGTTGACCAATTTGGCCCATTTGACCCTATTAGGTTAGGTCATGGGTTGGTTTAGGCTTGGTTGATCATTTGAAATGTATTGCAAGCTTTGGTTTCAATCAATTTTGGTTTAGTTTGATTTCAAGTTGATTTGACCTTTTAGGTCAAGTTGGGTTCATGGTCAATTAGGCTAGGTTGGTTCTAGTTGGCCAATTGAAGCTTTGGTCAAATTCAACAAGTGATTTAGAATGAATTTGACCTATTGGTAGCAATCAATTTGGCTTAGATCAAGATTTGACTTATTTTGACTTTTTAGGTCAATTTGGGTCAACTTAGGTCAAGTGGCCAATTAGGCTAAGTTTGGCTCAATTGATGGCTTGGTCAAGTTCAATCATTGATTTTGGGTTGGTTTTGATCAATGATTTCAATCAATTTGGCTTGTTTAAGTTTCATTTGGGTTAAATGTTGACTTGGTCAAAGGCTAGGTTTGACTTGGTTTGACCTAATTTGGATGATTGATCTTGCTAGGATGATTGTTGCTCATAATGTGAGGCTTGAATGGGCTTAGTTCAATCCAATTTGAGTTGGATTAGAACTTGGCTCAAAAAGGTGCTTTAGGTCACTTTGTGTCAAGTGAGCCTAAATGGGTCAAATGGCTTGATCAAGGCTTGATTGAAGTTTGGTTGAACTCACATATGGACTTATGATGAAATAAAAATCCAATTGCAAGTGATTTGGAGTCAAATGGGTTTTGATTCATTTGATAATTTTGAGTTCAAAGGATGAACATGGGTTTGATTTTAGTTTGATGATTGAAGTTTATGTTCATATTTGAGTATTTGATTGAAGGAATGATTGTTTGAAGAGAAAATCCAAAGGTTTGGATTGATTTGAGGATGATTTGGCTAAGTTCAAGGATTTTACTTGAAAGAGTATAAGTTGGATTTAAGTTGGATTTGGATTTGAGTTTTGAGTTTAGTTTTGGCTATTTGAATTTATATTCCATTTATATTTATGAATATAAAATATAATATAAATGGGTTATGAGAAAATCTTTTGAGTTTAGAATGATTTGGATTTGATTTCAGCTAAGTTCATAAGATGGAATCATTGCTATGAAAGATTTTAATTTGGAATTCAATCATGGGTTTCAATTATTTGATTTGGAATTTATTCATGATTTGGATTTTTAGAATTGATTTATGATTTGAGAAAATCAATTGAATTGGAATTGATTTAAGATTTCATTTGGATTGGTTTAAAGAAGAGAAGCAAGGATTGTGTTAAAGCTATAGGGTAGGCAAGTTCTCCTAATACCCCTAAGGAATAACCTATTCTTATGGCTAACTCTTCTAAGTCTCTAAGGTTAGGTTAAGTGTTCAACTAATCATTAGTGTCTTAAAACTAAGGAACTCTTAGTGTTTAGAGGAGTCCTTATGTCTAGGATGGAGAAGTTGAAAGCTCACTCTAAAGTGAGGTCAATAGTCCACGCTCAATAGGGTGCATCGAGTAAGCCAAAGCAACTACGATGCAACCCCCTACGTGGGGATGATGCCAGAATACTGCCAAAATGCTATCAAATTTGATTAAATTTAAAAAAGAAGTTGAGCACATCAAAAATAAATAATCTAAAATAAAATTTGAATGATTTGAAATTATATATATATATATATATATATATATATATATATATATATATATATATATATATATATATATATATATATATAGATATATATATATATATATATATATATATATATATATATTTTCATCGAAGACCCCACTAATGCTCGGGTTTAGTGGGTATGAAGACTTCGGTTTGGACAATCCTATCTCAATAGGCGTGTCGGGTAAGCGTTCTCATGCTACATGGACATGATCGAATACTTGAAATCTTTGCTAAAATTCAAGCTAAATAAATAGAGCTGCTTAAGCTTGCTGAAATAAAATTGATATCAAATTGAATTTTGAATTATAAAAGAGCTGACAATTAATTTGAAATGAATTTAAAGATTATATTTTAAATAAAGAAAGATGGACTACACTCAAACAGATTTATGAATTTGAAGTGAATTGAATAATTTAGCAATAAGCATAAATTTAACACTTCAATATCTCATTTCAAGTGATTTAGAAGTTGATCTGATTGCATATCCAATTAAAGCACAAAAGATCTTCTTGAAATTATAGTATAGCTTTCAATAAATAATTCACTCCAAATGAATTGGAGAAAATTAAAGAATTCATAAGAGATTTTCATTGAGATCGAATGATTGCTAATAAGGATAATCAATGAATTCTTGGAAAATATTTGAAGCATATTATTTGTCTTATTAAATACTCAAATTGGATCGAGGAGAAGTTGAATATAATTTGTGAAGAGTTTGAGAATTGTCAGTAGACTTAAATGAGAGTCTATTAAACATTCAAAGACTAATCAATTTTGAATAAAAGAAAGCAAATAAATGTTATTCCAAGGGTCTAATAATATTAGATTAATTTAAAATGACTTCCTTGCCACTGAATCTACAATTCTTTGTACAAATAGATAGAAGATAACACTAAATTAAATACTACATGAATGAATGAGCTTCCTTCAATCCAAAAATAAAAGAAGTTTTATTCTAATTATGATTTTCAAAATCAATATTTTTATTAATTAGATGAAATTGTCTAAGTCATAAATATGTGCATGTGCTCGGACATAGAGACTTAAAGTGCAAATTTTAATGTCTAAAAAGGCTTCACAGGTTAAGTTGAGATTAAATAAATAAGAAATTAACTTCATAATTTAGAAATAAAATTCCCTAAATCACTAAATACCCGCATGGGCCCTGACACTTATACTAAGCGCTTAAACTTAGTGTCTAAGGATGTTGTGCAGGTTAAAGAAGAAGAATGATGAAATTAATTCGATTCTTTATGACTATATGTATGCAAGCTAATGAATGTCTTCAAACTAATCCAAGTTAATGAAAGATATAAATGTTTAGCTCCATAGAATATGATCACAAGGCTTTCCTCATGCTTGAAAGAGAGTTGACAAGGTCTACTAAATGACCAACTTCTAAATGAACTTAAATTATATTTGATCATAAGACCCAATCCTCTATATTTGATAAGGAGTTGACAATGTCTGTTATGATATCAATTTTCTAAAGAATTTAAATTACATATAAGTCATAGACTCGATCATTTACTAGCAACTAAGTAGAGTTGACAAAGTCTACCCTGATGATGGTCGTGTTGATTGAAAATCTCAACTTGAGGGGATATTATCATCAAAAGATACTTGAGCTCTAAACTAATTCATCATATAACTAAATTTCAACTAAATAAATATCAACTAAATAAAATTTATTATTTAAATACTTAAAGCAAATAATTCATCCATCCACCATCATTTGTTGGGGATGACAATTAAGAAAAACTCACAAAAAGCTAATGTCAAGTCAAATAAATTACTATATTCAAACTCAAATAATCTCACGCTAGTAAGGACGTGGCCCGTGTCCTCTGTTCGCATAGTTTGGCCAGTAGGCTCCACATATGATGCAATTACGACCGGAGTCTTCTGATCGGGTGGCTATCGCCAAATGACATCATTATATTACAGTCACGATTGTAGCCCATATGTTTCCCAATGGCTCAGTCCTCTGAGTTATGAATCATAGGGTATATTTGACAGGCACAAAGCCCTTTTGTCAGCTAAGGTAAACTTAAATATTTCTCCTTAGACAAACTCCACCCTAGCTCTACAAGGACACCTTGGATGACGTAACCCATGTGTTGCTGACAAGGATCATTCGGCGTTAGAACGACTACCTCTTTTGACTAAGTATATTAGGGACCATGACAACCCGGGATGCGGAACCATGGGATCTAGATCATACGTCATCATTCCCCCAACCATCCGCTTTAAGCTAATACTGATGAATTTCATAAATTCTAAACCCTAAATTCTAAAACTCCACATGTTGCTACTATATGCTACGTATTTAGCAATCTAACAACTAGCTTTAATCGAAAGTTCTCTCTCAGCATTGAGAGGGGTAATCAACTATAGGTTCTTGCGCATATAGGAAACCTGGAATCATATCTAAAGTCCTCACAAAATGAGGGTGAAATCTCTGGGTAGTGTCTTATCTACTATTCCATCTTCCTTCTGAAAATTTCAATGACATAAATCATACTCTCTTCAAGATGAGAGGTCGGTGGTAAATTTTCGGAGCCCACAATTATAAGCTCTCATTTTATAGGCATTCTTACAATCTTGTGTTGTTGGGATATGAGCTCTAGTATTCTAATGAAATGCTAATTCAAAATAAAAATAAATCACAATTTTAGAAACATAAAACCCAACCATATGATAAAGTGCTTATTAAGCTTCCCAATATACAAGTACTTTATATTCATCTTCCTTTAGAATATGAAAAAATTGTTCATAATTGAGATCTCCCATTTGATATTCAAATTAATAATCTTGATTTTAAATATTAAATTTATAGAGACGATAGATAACTATCTTAATCAAGAGTTTTCTTAGGAGATTCCCTTTCTTAAGATATAAATAACTATTGGAGCTTGCCCTAGAGAAAATTTGTAACTCACATAAAATAAATCTTTTCTTACTTCACCCATGTAAGGCAAGAGAAGAATCTCTAGTGCAAGTAACCATCAACTTCATGAGTTCTTGTTAAGTGAGTGAATCCATCGTAGGGTGATATTTCTATCTCTCAAGATAGTATATTATTTCTCGATATATATTTTATCACATAAATTAGAGCCCACAAGATTTTTGCAATGTTCTCGCATTTTAATCACCACATATAATTTTTTTTAAAGTAATAATTTAATTTTCTTAAGAGGATATAATTTTTGAAAAACTTTTGAAGATTCTTATTTATGGTGTTTAAAATTTAGCTATATAACAATCATCATTAAAGATTATTGATTGGCCAAGTGGCTGTCAAGGTGCTATCTAGTTGAGTTATTGGTCGACTTGGAGTTGTGATTCATAGGTAAACCTTGAGATATGACTTGAATTGGGTGACACCTACAAAGTTGGTTTTCATTTTTGCTTATCTTGAATCTAATATAAGATGTGAAACATGTCAAACTTCAAGTGAAGTTAGTTGCACAATAATTATCTCTAATTTTGGGTTCTTTTAGGTTCATATACACTTGAAATTTTCATAGGCTTAGCCCAAAACTATTTGACTTGTAATTATATGATTTTAGCATGTACACAAAAATACATAATCATATAACTAATAAAGAGTGAGTAAAAGTATCATCCCATAAATACTAATTTCACTGGTCATCAAAATTAAGTAGATCTTAGCTTTATTTGAGTGGTCATGATGGTATGCTAATTAACAAAAAATAGAAGTAGCTATCTACTAGAAATATATTTATCAAAGATTGTTAATTAGATATTATAATCTAGGGATTGTATTTTATTAAATATGGCACTATTGGTTGATTTATAATTCCATTAACAACACATGAAGACCATCAACTAATATTCAAAATCACATTAAGTTTATACTCATATGATTGAGATCATATCATCTTTATACTCATATGATTGTCAAATCCCTAAATACTTAAACAAAAGCTATCCTTACATTTGGTCTTATTGACACTTGCCATTATTTACTTCTTTGCATGTATATGTTCCACAACATTTATGTAAGCCCTAAGTTAGCTCAAATAATTCAAATCATACATCATAACCAAATACTTTATGTAACTTAATATAAAGAATAATAACAAACATAAGTTACAAAATTAACATAACAAAATCATATGATTCATGTCTTAATAGAGATTGTATCAGTAAATTGCCATCATAATACATGATTGCAAATACAATATTATATAGTGTTAAGAAGAAGTCTAAAGCAAAAGTCTTTTAAATGATACAACATTCAAATCATAAACACAAACTTATGTTGGGTGAAACTTGAGGAGTAAAAGTAATACGATCATAGAATAACATTGCATCAATATTTATGATGTTACATTGGTAATCATTATTGAACATATAGCATAACCTAATAGGATCATAAACTATATGATGAAAATTAAAGGTGATTTTATAAAGATTTGAATAAATTATGTTGTATAAGACCGGTTGGGTAGAGTGAAAGTTTCGCTTCGCTTTGTTGATTAGTCCAAAGACACACAATTATTTAAAGAGTAGAGAACTCAGAAATTTTAACGTGAAAACCTCGAAAAAGAAAAAAAACACTAACAAAAATGTTCCACTATGTATATGCCTCAATGAATCTTCTCGATAGGGATTACGGGATGGTAAACAAGAAAGGAACAATTTATGTAATAATTATTGTAATAGTTCTTAGTGGCGGTGATGGTGGATCTTGTAGAACTTTGGAAATATTTTAATATAGAGAACAACACAAGAACGATTATGATTGGCGATGGCGAGATTTAATTGGATGATGGTTGGCGGCCGTAGGCGGTGTGCGATCTTGCTGATCGAGCTTGAGAACTTTCTCCTCCTTCTTGAGCTCCTCTCCTTCTTCACTTGGTCTCCAAAAGTCCCTTTTGGTGGAGTATAGAGCTATTTATAGATTTGGAAGAGTGGCCTTGTAAATACATGGAAAATCCAAACCACTCCTCCCCATCTGACGGTTCACGGGCGATTCCTTTTGATCATTTGATGTATTTGAACATTTGGATGCTCAAATGAGGTTGTGAGATCTTAGGGTTGTTAGATTACTCGTCGAGATGCTCGATTTGACTATAAATACTCTATATTTTATGATCATTCGAGGTTTAATTTATGTTCCAAAGTTTTCGGCGATGTTTTGTCTTGATCTTGGCCCGATTTGACTTGGGATCAGCTTGCCTTTGCCCTTAAGATTCATGCTTTGACTAGGGAATTTTGAATGTCATATCAATTAGTGAAAGTTATATGATGAAAATTATTAAAATATCAACATATATTAATTTTATTGAAATTCACATATATAAATAAAATTAGAGAAAACAAATAAGAGTAATAATCACACAATTTAAAATAGATAAGAGTAGTTTACCTCGAGTAGAATAACATTTTTAACTAGCCCATCCCCTTAATTTGAGTTTAAGTCCTCCAAATTTACAACTAATCATTCTAAAATCTATCTCCCCCTCTCTCTTTCTCCTAATGTTACCATGGATGAAATCAAGGCAAGAAGTGAGAAAAAGATATTTATAATAAAGTAGTGACAATTTGGTAGATATCTCAAATATACAGTGTTCTAAAAATTTACAAAAAAAGTGCAAATATAATGAAGACGATTAATAAAACTAGCAAAAAAAAATGAATATGAAAATTTCATTCATATATGCATTATTTAATCGTTTTGCATAACTATCTAATGAATCATGCAACCACTTTCAAAAAATCTTCTATATGATCACTTAAAAAAAATTTCTTTAAAAGACATTTAAATATGCATATAAGAGGATCATTCAAGTCATAAAAACATATAACTAAACCTTGTTAAAAAAAATTTAAATAACTATTCAACATTAAATCAATATTTATAAGTATTATGATGAGTTATTACAAATTCATGTATCATAGAGTTACAATTATTGTATATCACATTATCAATTTAATAATTTATCGAGCTTTTTAAATGAGCTCGAGCTTGACTTTGTTTAAATCGAATCGAGTTCTAGCCCGGTAATTGAGCTCGAGCTCGAGCTTAAAAGAGTTTAAATATTTAAATAAGCTTAACTTAATTAAATTAAAACTTAACTCGACTTCACTCTTTTACGCGACCATCTAATTTCAATAACTGTGTCATATGGGGGGAGCAATAGCGGAATAAGGTCACCGAAATTTTTTTTTTTTCCGACATTGTATTACGCACATATAAATTTTATATATTTAAATATTTAATATCTAAAATTTTATATTTATTTAAATAGTATTAAAATTTTTATTATAATATAAAAATAAAATTATTGTACTTTTTTAAAGTAAAATTTACTTTTTTTTATACATAAAAAAGATTACTTTTATAGATATAAAACTTTAATTATTATATACGCAAATATATAAAGAATTGTGTACTATTATTTTTTTTTTAACCTGAAGGTTATTTTTGAAATAATTTCAGGAACTCAGAAGGAACCAAAATAAAAGAAAATTAATGAAGAAGGCATAAGGTCGAAGCAGGAACTAGAGAGAGAGAGAGAAAACAGAAAACTGAGATCTCCGGTCTTTTTTTTTTTTTCAGGCCAAAACAAAGCCTAGGGGTTGCTGGAATTCGATCTTCATCTGCGCTTTTGATTCTCTCAAATCCCTCTGATCGCTTCGTTCTGCGCGTTCTCATATTCGAATGAGGATTCGGAAGGCGGAGAAGCTGCTCGGCTTCACAACCGAGAATCCCGCAGCTCCGTCACCGCCGATGCCGTGGGATTCCGCCGCTGCTATCGTGGCCGCGGCAGGGCTTCTATGCGAGATCAATCGTTCGTGTTATGTTGACGGTTCGATTAATCTTCGCTCATCGAATCCTCAGAAGGTTAGATCGATCGTTTCTATGCATGATCCCTATCTTCTTTCTTCCCGTTATCATCTTTTAGGGTTTTATCTATTCCGTTTTGACTTCACTCTGATTCCTTGCCCTAATCAAATGAATCCTTTACTGAAAGTAAAAATAAAAACGAGATGATGAGCGTTGTCGTGGATATTTGCTGTAACTTTTGTTGTAGCGCGAAATCGTGATTGTTATATAGTTAGACCGTCAAGCTAAACGCCGAATTTGGGGAAAATTACTAATCAATCAGGCTTACTTCAATATGGTTGATATTGAGTTGTAACTGTTTGGGATTTTGACAGGAACAGTTAGGGATCGCAAATGATGATGAAGAGGAGATAGGGGTCGTCCGAAAAGGCTCCGATGATAAACAAAGGAGAGATAAACAAGAGGAGAAAGTAGAATATAAGGAAGAAACCAAAAATGAGAAGGAAGCTGAGAGGAAGAAAAGGGAGAAAGAAGCGGAAGAAACGGGCATGATAAAACGCGAGAAGATGAACGGCGAAGCATGGCACTGCAAGCTCAAACTGCTTAGCTCCTATCTCGATCGCTTGGAAGAGAAAATCTCTAGCGATGATAGATGGCTCGCCAACCGCCCGAAGAAATCTGCGGCGAAGGTGGAGGCCGGCACCGGAACGGCCACTAACTATTACAAAAACTACTCCGGTTTCGGAATCGATAGCCGTGGAAAAGCCGGTGGAGGCAACGAGAGTTCAGAGTTTGATGACGAGTCTGACCGTGAAGCTCTCGCTGATAGTCCTAATGATGCAGACGAAGCAGTAGTTGATGGTGGGAATCTCTGCAACTTCGATTATAAGAAGAAGACGAGGCCGCTCAAGAAGAGAGGGAGAAAGCCAGTGAAGGCTCGTTCTCTGAAATCTCTTCTTTCATTTCAAGTTTTCTGATAAAATTTACAGAAATTATTTGGGATACAATTTTCATATTTAGATTTCAATAGCATATACATTATACTCATTAATATATAATTATTATATATTATTATGTATTAATATAAATACAAATATTATATATTACTCTGTAGTTTTATATATATATATATATATATATATATATATATGTGTGTGTGTAAATTTCTTTAGATCATATTTCATACGTCTTATTTTAGCTTCATTATTAGTTAATTTTAAAATTTATTAAATTCCACTATTTATAAGATTTAAGTAATTTAAGATTATATCTTTCTCATAAATAAAAAAATTAAATTAAATTATTCTGATCAAAATTTTGATCTTGATGTATCTCAATTATGTGAATCTATTTTAAAAATGAGTGCAATATAAAGATTATTAATATTATACTCATCCCAAATAAATTTAAATCCATCCTAATTATTTTGCAGTAGAGTTATTTACGTGCAGAAAAATTAAATTTGATGGTAAAACACTCGGAGAGTGTGCATTACATCTTAAGTTTTTTTTGGGATAGCTACGATTATATAAAAAAATAATTATAGAATTTTTATAGAAGAATTTATTATTTAAAAAGTTATGATATGATTAATATTTTTTATTTCATTTTTAAAATGTTAAACTATAATTTTCTGACAGTCAATATATAAAATCAAATAAGATTAAAAAATATAATATTTTGACCCGATTCTTAAAAAAATAAGAAGATCTCAGCACCTAAACAACAATGCAGTACCGTGTGGATAAGAGTTTTACATTCAATTAAAAAAATTTAGAATTCAAATCTTACACTATATTTTATAAGTGAATTTATTATTTAATTTACTCAAATATTAAAAAAAAAAACCTCCGAGAAATACTGCCATGATCAAATGAGATTTATCATTTGAAAACATAGTGGCTTAGGATATTTTTTAAGAATTTAGGAAATTTAATAATTATAAATTTATTATGATCGTAATTTGATCGATATATTTTGATTCAAATTTATTCTTAGCATTTTATCTCGTATTTCTTTGTCTTAGATCTTTTAATGTTAGAATTGGGAAGTTTGTGGGCATATCTAAATAGAACAAACGTTTAGTGAGAAATGAATAAATAAGAATAGAAAGAGAAAGATCAGAAAGTCTCTTCATTTTATATATATATATATATATATATATATATATATATATATATATATATATATATATATATAATAATAATAATAAAAATATATACAGCATATAAGGTTTTGGAATCTATATTCAGGTTTATAACGTTCAATCTCATATTTATAATCTTAGATATGATTGTATTATTTTGCACAGTTATATTTATCGCTCTAAGATGATGAGTTAGCTTCTATCTTATTTGTTTATTTTAAATTATTTCTGAATCTTTGCCAAATACTGAAATCTAGAAGAGAATTATTAGATATCGGTTTGCCTTTGTTGATCTTCCATGCAAGTCTTTGACTTTAATCTGAATTTTCTTAAGAATCTTCTTAGAGAATTGTGATTTCGTCCTTTGAGGCCATTTGTTCATATATTTTAACACATATTTTTCTTTATTTATTTATATTCATATTAATCAATTAGGAATGCTATAGGATGCACTAATATTTTATAATATTATTTGTTTAATAATTAAATTAGGATATCTCATAATTTAGTCATATATATATATATATATATATAGATTAAATTTAATTGTATTATCTAATAATTTAGTTACATTGAGTTATAATATGTAGGTGCCCATTAATAAGATTGATAAGGCACATCAAAATATCTAAAATTATTGTGAAGGCTTTAAGTTTAAATTTTGCATATATCATAATAAATTATCATCTTTAAGACTTAGGTGGGCAAAATAAAAAAATAATAAAATGTATTAAATTAAAGACACATGCTATTAAATTAGCCTCTTAAATACAAAATATATCAAGTATTCTAATGTATTTTTCACAAATTTATGATTGCATCCAACATGTGTCTGAGGCACATTAAACTATCTTATTAAATAATCATAAAAATAAAAAATTGGCATAAACATGTGCCACATGATATAATAAAATAAAAAAAAAAGATAATAATAATTGAATTCTAGAAAAATAAATAACTAATAATAACTTTTTAATTTATTATTATATGAATTAAATAATATGTATTTTCTATTTATCAGAATCTTATTTTAGCTCAATTTAAGCTTAATATATTTTTTTATGATTGTGTTCAAACTTAATTTATTAAATATCATGATTGTTTGATCTTAGCCTGATTTAACAATCTTATCGAGCCTTTTCTTGAATAAAACTATCTAGAAGTTTATTAAATGAATCTTATCATGCTTCTAGTAGCTTGCTAAGCTTATAGTAATGAGATTTTAATTGAATGAGTTATAAAATAATTAATTGAAATAAATATTTTAATAAACATAAATAAATAGCTCATCTTAATGAAAAAAGTCTAATAAAAGAAAGGACAAAATTATTACAATTTTTTTTAAATACAATACATGGCATGAAGAGAATGACTTATTTATTTTTGTATATCATTAGATAAACGCCAATCATAGTTAATTTATCATAAATATTGATTTGTTTTTTTAAATAATGAGGATATTTAATCTGCATAAAAAAGGACGAAGTTATTATGTTTAATTAGATTTAAATAAATTAATATTATCTATAATTTTATTTAATTAAAAATATTATTATATTTAATTAGATGTATAAATTAAAGATTAATTATGGATAATTCAAATTAACTTATTCATAAGGTTTATATCCAATTTTAATCGAACTCTATAATAAATTTACTCATGAGCTTTAAACTAAAATCTGCGGAAATGTCTTACTCGTTATACTCATTTTGTGACTCTAAAATAAATTTTTTAGTCGATTTTGAGAAGTGTAATGAGAACCTTTTACTGTCTAATTTTCTCAGCAAACAATAACATGAGCTACCAGAGAACCAACAAGAAGATGTCACCATAAAGTAAAGTAGAGAACCATCAATGAGAGAACACCAAATAGCAAAATATTGTTTTGTGAAACCTAATTATGTCAATTAATCGATTGTCAACTTCGTTCTTACTATTATTGGTTGAGCTCGACCATGAGCTCATTTGAGAGTTTAGGGGGGAGCAGCATGCCCTTTGCTCAGAGATTTCACAGAAGAAGCCATAAAAAAAAAAGTTTTCGTTATGATCTAATACTTGGGCATTAAAAAATATAGATTTTAAGCCTACAGATAGAGAACCATCAATGAGAGAACACCATGTAACAAAATGTTTTTTTGTGGAACCAAATTATGACGATTAATCAATTGTCGACTTCGTCTTACTACTATTGGTTGAGCTCGATGATGAGCTTATTTGATAGTCGAGGGGCGACCAACGTGCCCTTTGTTTGGATATTTCAGGGGAGAAGCCCTAATAAAGATAAAATAAAATAATTTTTTTTTGGTATGATATAATGCTTGGGCATTAAAAAATAGAGCTTTTAAGCCTAGGGATAGAGGAGCCACCACTTTATCATTGATGGTTAGTGCCGTGGCACTAAAACTCGTAAAGAAGAGTCAAAAATACAGAATAGTTAGTGTCTTGACGTTGTCTTTCATAGTGCCACGAACCGGCTGAGTCACTTTTGAGCAATTTCAACTAGTTTAAGGGGTTATTATCTTTCATTATTTGTAACATAGTAGCGTGCTTTAGTTTATGTGTTAAGAGTGTAAGCCTTTAGAGAAAATTGAGGGAAAAAATAGAACTATAAATCTCCTTTTTTTTTAAGAAATGAATAATTTTTTGTGGATTATAATATATAGTTTATCACTCTGTGAATTTGTTAATAAATCAAATGAAATTCTCTTATCAATTTATGAAATAGTAGTTGCACATTAATTAGCATGCAGATAATTATTCAATTTTGATCTTTTGTCATTTTTTTTTTGAGGAATTCATTTACGTAAGTTAACTCTGAGAAAAATATTTTGATGAATATTTCTTAATTTTCTTAGCAACTAAGTACTTAAAATAACTCTTTTTTTAGATTTTTTTTTAAATATGCAAATGAATTTCATTGAAAATTGAGCTGCTAAAAAATAATATTCATCTTATTCTCTGAATATGCAAGGCGTCTTTGAAGATCAAATAGAGGAGAGCAAGGAGCTTCATGTCTGGTAATAATAACAACACAAGAGAGAAGGCAATAGAGTAAAGGCACATATATGCTTGCTACAGTGTATCTATATTTATAGAGTTGCTGAGGTCCTAAGAGGAGAGTGGTAGCAGATAATCCAATGGTGTTGATGAAGTTTGTTAGATGCTACCGGCTGAGATGAAGAGCACATGGTAAATAACGACTTGGTGTGATCGTGGGAACAAGGAGGTGGTAGGTTGTTATGAGCGCCCCTCAAGCGGATGGTTGATTGTTGGACTATGAGCTTGGATCATAGAGGGAGAAAGCAGCGGATGGGAAGGGCTTTGGTTAGGATGTCAGCAATTTGATCTTCAGTGGAGATGTGTCGCACTTGAAGTGCATTGGTAGCAATGTGATCACGGACGAAGGGGTAGTCAATCTCAATATGCTTTGTTCTTGCATAGAAGATGGGATTGGTGGCAATCGCCATAGCTGATGTGTTATCAGAGAGGTGTTGGTTGGGTTATGAAGACTCCTAACTCTTGTGCTAGCCTGCGGAGCCAGATGATATCTATTGTGGCTGCTGCCAATGCTCGATATTCAACTTCGGTTGAAGATCGAGCCACTATTTTGTTTCTGGACTTTCCATAAAATAAGAGTAGAGCCAAGGAATGTGCAAAAACCAGTGGTAGACCGACAATCATCAGAGTTTCCAGCCCAATCTGAGTCTGAATATGAGTGAAGAAGGAGATCACCAATTGTGATTGGGAGGTGTAGTGAGATGTGCCCTGAAGATATCGCAGTACCCGTTTGAGGAGTTGAAAATGAAGGTTAAGTGGGTGATGCATGTGTTGGCAGAGTTGGTTGACAAATAATGCAATATCCGCCTTATGATTGTGAGGTACTGAGAGAGAGCCAAACTGTGCACAGATTTTGGGGATCCGAGAAAGGTTCTATGTTTGATGGGGAGAGGGGAGCCCAGTTGGGGATAAGAGTAGACACCGCTTGCATGATGACATACCAGCATGGTTCAAAAGTTGGTGAAGGTATGTTGTTTGCGTTAGCAGAAGCTTGTTGTCAGTCTTGTGGATTTGAATTCCAAGGAACGTTGAGATGTGTCTAAGGTCCTTCAGATTGAATGTTGTATGTAGTTGTTGAAGAATGAAGAAGATCGCTTGAGAGTTATTTCTGGTAATGAGAATATCATCGACGTAGAGAAGGAGATAAATGCGTGCACCATGATGGTTGTAGATGAGAAGGACGGGGTCTGCTGTGCTGATGGTGAATCCTTATCGTTTGAGGTGATCAGTGAATGTGGAGTACCACTGCCTAGGGGCGTGTTTGAGGTCATAGATTGCTTTACGGAGGAGACATACGTGGTGTGGATATTGAGCATCGAAGAAACCCGGTGGTTGAGACATATAAACTGTATCCTTGAGGGAGCCATGGAGGAATGCATTGAAGACATCTAACTGTTGAATGCTCCATTGATGCTGGAGGGAAATGGTGAGTAGAAGGCGGATGGTTGGCATTTTGGCAACGGGGTTGAACGTTTCAAGGTAATGAATGCCATATACTTGTTTAAATTCTTGTGACTAATCAAGCTTTGTGACGAGCGATGGAGCTGTCATAGTGGAATTTCATCTTGAAGGTCCATTTGCAATTGATGATAGTTTGATTAGGTGGTGGAGGGACAAGTATCCAAGTTGCTTGTTATTGAAGAGCAAGGAACTCCTTAGAAATCGCTTTCTGCCATTTAGGGTGTTTGAGAGCTTGAGTGTAGCAGGTGGGATCCGGTGAGTGTTTTGATGTAGGAGATCAAGAATTTGTTTCAGTTTCCAGTAGCCTGTTTGAAGTTGAGTCCTCATTGGATGTTTATGTGGATGAGGCGGGCGAGCTGGGAGTGTAGAAGATGGCAGTGGTATGTATGAGTTGGTTGTTATCGAGGAGGGTTGAGTTTGTGTGGAGGTGCTAGTTTGGGTAGTTGGGGGAGGTTGGGAATAAGGAACAGGTGTTAGTAATAATGGTGGCATAGTGGGTGGAGGGCTTTGAGTTATCTGAGGTAGAGGATATGGAAAGTGAGTTTCGTGGAAGACAACATGTCTTGAAATCAATATTCTGCCATTGGCTAAATTGTAACATTTATAGCCTTTGTGGTGCTACGAGTAGCTGAGAAAGATGCACAGAGGTGCTCTGGGAGATGGTTTGTTAGTGTACGAAGATTGATGCTAGGGAAAATAGGCAGAGCCAAAGACCTGGAGATGTGAGTAATAAGGTGGTTTTCTGTACAGGATTTGGTGGGGTGTTTTCAAGAGGAGGTTTTTGGTGGGGAGTTGGTTTATTAGATGAGTGGCTGTTAGGGTTGTCTCGACCCAGAACTATTGTGTTAAGTTGGCAATTTGTAGAAGAGTACGTGTCACCTCAATGATGTGTCGATGTTTCCTTTCGGCTACTCCATTTTGTTCCGAGTATTGGGATAGCTGAGTTGATGAGTGATGCCATGAGAGATAAGGTAAGTTTGTAGAGCATTGGATGTGAATTCACCTCCACCATCTGAACGAAGTGTTTTGATGGACTTAGAGATATGTGTGTGCTCCAAAAATTTGCCACCGACCTCTCGATAATTTTTGAATTAAAGAGAGTGACTTAAGGTTGTCAGTGTAATTTTCATAAGGCAGATGGAATAGTAGATAAGACACTACCCAGAGATTTCTCCCTCATTTTGTGAGAACTTTAGATCTGGTTATAGGTTTCTAGGCAAAGCCCTATAGTTAATTACCCCTCTCGAATGAGAGAACTTTCGAGAAGCTGTTAGATTACTTAATGTATAGTAAGTAAGATGTGGAGTTTCAAAGATTTAGATTATGAAATTCATCATTTCACTTAAACTGATGGTTGGGGAATGATGACGTATAAATCTAGATCCCATGGTTCCGTCATCCCCGGGCAAATGTCCCTAGTCTACTTAGTCAAAAGGAGGTAGTCAACCCGACGTAAGGATCCTCATCGCCAGATACATGGGTTACATCGTCCAAGAAATCCTTATAGACCTGGGGTGGTGTTTATCTAAGGAGACAGACTTAAGTCTACCTTGATGAGGGTTATTTTGCCTATCAAGTATACCCTATGATTCACAACTCAAAATGTGAGCTATTGGGGAGCATACCGCTACGTCGTGATCATAATATAATGGAGCTTGATCAAACCACCGAATGTGAGAGGACTCGATGTAACTAATTCATTTGGAGCCCATGCCAAGCCACGGAGGACACGCCGACCCTTTGGTGAGATTGATTGAGAGTGAACATAGCAGAACACTTGATTTGACATTGGCTCTTTTGTGAGCTAGATTTTTCTTAATTTGTCACCCCCAATAAATAGTTGCGGAAGGTGGGTGGATTGAGTTTGATTTAAGTTTTTAATGGTAGAGTTTTATTTAAGTATTTTTTAGATAGATATTTAACTTGAGTTAATTTGGCTTGAAATTAGAATCACATGTTAATGGAAGTATCCCCTCCATTGAAATCACCATTCAACACAGCTATCATTGGGGTAGTTAATTGATTGATTGAATCAAATATATTTGAGAACTTTAGATCCTGTCAACTCTGTTTAGCTCCTAACAAAGGATCAGATCTACTGCCACATGACAGAATTAGCTTCTTAGATAATTCACTGATTTGAAACTCTTATTATAGGTTTTTAAGTTTTATTAACTTGACTCGGCCCCAAGACTAAATCGAAAGCAACCCATGCAAAGATCCTCATAACTGAATTTAAGCATTCATAATCTGACCCATGGGTGTATTTAAGAATTGTCTTAATTAACTCCTTATGTTCGCTTGTACGATGTGTTACAAATCTAGTGGCGTGGAAGATGTTACAGATTGATCTAGTGTCTCATTAGATTTTTCAAACTAATATTTAATTGATTCCCGTTTAGCCTGCATAGCCTTTTCAGACTTTAAAATTTATACTTGAAATCTATATGTCTGAGCACATGCAGGTGTTTATAGCTTAGCTAATTTCATCTAATTAATGAAATCATTGATTTTGAAAATCATAATTTAGAATTAAGTTCCTTAATTTTTGATTGAAGGAATCCCTATGATTTTTGTAGAATTGAATTTAGTGTCGCCTTCTGTCTGCATGTACAAAGAATTGCAAATCTGGTGGCGAAAAAGGCATTATAAATTGATCTAGTATTTCATTAGATTTTTTAGGTTAATATTTAATTAATTCTAATTTAGCCTACGCAGCCTTTTCAGACTTTAAAATTTGCACTTGAAATCTCTTTGTCCGAAAGCATGCATGTTTTATACTAGCTAATTTCACATAATTAAGGATTTTGATTTACATTTAGTTTAATTTCGCCTTCTATCTCCTTGTACAAAGAATTGAAGATCTGGTGGCGACATGTATTATTGAAATTTTCAATTCTTAGATATTATTTGGCTTGTAGTCTTTTATGAGCTTGGCATTTTCCTCCCATGATCTCAATCAAAGTTTGTTTAATTTTGAGAAGTTTACAAGAGAAGATAACTCACTTTACCGCTTCAATTTAAGCCATAGAGAATTACAATTAAAGCTTGTGAGTTTGGTATTAGCCTCCTCAAATTTTACTTGCATTTTAAATAAATGTTATATTCTTTTAAAAATTTTCTTTAAGTGCTCTCATTCTATTTCTCTTTGATTTAATATTTATCTTCATATTTATTATATGTCTTTTTGATTACCTTAAGTTTAGATGGTTTTCATTTGAATTTGTTTAAGTCTTGAATTTTAGTCTTTATAGCCTCCCATCGCATCCCCATGGGGTGCATGAGTGTTTTGGTTTTTTTGATACCTCATGAGTAGAAAGTGGTGTCTCTCACACCCAGCTTTTTCATGTCATCACTCGAGACGCATGGCCTTCAAACTTGAAAGAAGACAAATACAATATATAATCATTTCCCTATCTTTTTTTAAGTCTAGAAATTAGACAAAATCTTGACAGCATTTCGTATAGAGGGAGCGACATCTAATCGATATTGGCTTACTTGGTATGCTCTCTTGAGCGTAGCGAGCGGTGTCTTGCGACACCACAACCAATTTTTCATCTCATTGCGCCCTCTTGAGCACGACGAAGTCTTCAAACTTGCAAAGAAATACAAGCATGTATATATATATATCCACATTCACAGATCCCACATGTCTGACTCATTTTTCGGCGCACTTCAATGATCGGTAAGGGAACAAAGTTGGGTATGCCGAAAACCAAGAGAAGAACCCGCCTCTTGACGGTGTTGTTTCTTTGGCTACGATGAGGAAAATTTGAAGAGGTAATGTGAGGAGTGCGACGCAGGAATCCGAAAGAAGAACCCGCCTCTTGACGGCGTTGCTTCCTCCGTTTGTGGTGAAGCAAAAATTAGAAGGATAATGTGAGGAGTGTGACACCGAAAATTGAAAGAAGAACTCGCCTCTTAATAGTGTTCTTCCTCGATGAAGCGAAGATTGGAAGAATAATGTAGGGAGTGCGATGCCGAAAATTGAAAGAGGAACCCGCCACTTGATGGTGTTCTTCCCCTGCTGCGGCAAAAGAAAGAATCGGATGGGTTACGGGCTACGGAGAAAAGGTTATGGTGGGCTTGTGTGAAGGAGCGATCAGGCTTATGGGCCAGACAGCGGGACGGGTCGGAGGGCTTGCAGGATGGGTCGGACAGCAGGCTTGAAGGACGGGCCGGCAGAATGCGGAACGGGTCGGAGTAGTGGGCCTGCGGAGCAGGTCGAAACAGCTTACAGAGGCGCGGCGAGACAGGTTGGGAGACGGGCTGGACAGAGAAACGACCTGCAGAGGACGGACTTGGAACGGCCAGACAGCGATGGAGCAATGGAAGCAGCCGGACCGCGAGATACAGGGGACAGAGGCGCAGCATGCGGGCGGAGGATAGCGGTGGAACCTGCAGACGCGGAGCATGGCGGCACGGGAAGGCCTGCAGAGCGATGGCGGACAGGCCTGCAGAGCGGAGGCGGGAAATAGACGACAGGCGAACCGGACGGATGGACAGCGGGAAAACGGGACGGAGACAGGACGCAACAGGATTCCAAATGAAGGCGATGGATTGTGTGAATGTAGTGCGGACAACAGTGGAATGGGCTTGCGGGATACAGAGTGGACAGCGGCACGGGCTGGCTTGCGGTACAGGATGGCAGGACGGGCCGACTTGCGGAGCGAGACGGCGGGAATGGCCAGACAACGAAGGAACGGGATGCAGAGCGAACATCGGGATGCGAGCCGGTAGGCTTGCGGGACGGAGGCGCAGTGGGCTTGGGTGGGCTGCATAGCGGACATCAGTGGAACGGGAGAAGGGCATGAGATAGGAAGAGGGAATTACCTATCCTAGGGGGAGGTCGGAGCATGGGAATAGAAGAAGAGATGAGAAAGTCTCCCTTGTGATTTCTATGCAGTTTTTTGGACGAAGGGAGAAGAGGGTTGTTGCCTTGTGGTTTGGATAAGTTGCAGCCCAGAGAAAGAGTGGGAGTAGGTTTTTTCTTTCAGTTAAGGGAAACAGCAACAAAAGAAGGCAGGAATGGTTAAGGCTTTTAGGCATAAATCGGCTTAATTGATTTTTTCCAAATATATATATTAATCTTAACTTTTTCTAATGTTCTGGACGTAATGACGCAGTCCGTTTCACAATCAAAGACCGTTTGGTTCAAGTCGGCGTCAAATTGAGTTAATTTCAGCTCAAAATGCATGTCATCGCTTTCGATCTCTTGATTTTCTCACAGACTTGTTTGAATTAAGTGCGAATAATTTTATTTGATAGATTTCAATATTTTGAAGCTAACGACAAAATCAATTTCATGAATGGAGGTCATTTGATTTGTGTTGGTGCCTCCTGACCTTGATATGCGTGTAAGTATATTGATAACTTGAGCGTTTGATCAGTTGATCATCAAATTATACAATATTTATATCCTAATCAGTTTCAACATTTTGAACATGATGACAAAGTCTGTTCATCGATCAAAGGTCATTTGAGTTAATTTTGGTGACATCCTGTGTATTTCAGTCTCGATTTACTCACTGTCACTTCAAATCATTCGACATTTACACAGACTCATCTAAATTAATTAAAGATAGTATCATTTGATAATTTTCAATGTTCCAAAGCTAACGACGCAATCAGTTTCACGAATGGAGGTTGTTTGGTCATCATCGCAGTTTCCCAACTCTGATGTGCGTGTCGACACATTGATAGCTCAAGCGCTTGATCAGTTGATCATTAAGTTATGCAATATTTATATCATGACCAATTTCAATGTTCTAAATACAACGGTAAGTCCGTTCATCGATCAGATGTCATTTCAATCATTTTTAATGACATATAGTGCATTTAAGCCTCGATTTGCCGCTATTTTCGACATTCATTGACGCACTCGTCAATTAAGTGTGAATAGTCTCATTTGATAGTTTTCGATATTTTGAAGCTAACGACGTGATTAATTTTATGAACGGAGGTCGTTTGGTCATTATCGCAGCTTCTCGACTCTGATATGCGCGTCGACACATTGATAGCTCGAGCGCTTAATCGATTGCTCGTTAGATTTTGCAATATTTATATTCTGATCAATTTCAATGTTCTGAATGCGACAACAAAGTTCGTTCATCGATCGGAGGCCATTTCGACCATTTTGGACGCTCGATATTTTGAGCCTCAATTTGTGCACCTCAAGTCCATCGAAAGGCTTGACTTGACTTATGACACATATGGAGGTCAACAAATGCCAAATAAATAATTTCATGCATAAAGCGAGTCACGTTTATTGAAAATTGGTTGACCCTTTGGGCTGGCCACAGAACTTGGATCATTTCAGCTTCGATTGCAATAGCTTATAGATGTTTGATATGATTTTTCATTTTATGATGCCTTATTTCAGACATGCTAAATGACGGGCTTGACTGATTTATCAGAATCGACTTGTCAGAAAGATAAGAGTTCTTACACCATATACTCTTCATCTCTTTCTTTTATGTCCGATTTGAGTCTCTCCAACCCCAGCCATTTGATGGAATTGTACTTTGATGAAGGACCCGATCCTGAAAATTCCTTCTCATAGCTTGCCTTGAAATGACCCATGACTTGTAATGACCCAATGATTTACAATGGGTGCCTATATAGTCAATATATGAGGTTATTAACGTGCCTGAATAACCACGAAATTTCTTTAGTTCAGCCGTCGGCTTTGTTTGAACTATGGAATTGCTTCCTCTGTCCTGTGCTTTCTTCTTTGATGAACTTGATGAGGAGATTGGCTTTGATCTATGCTTTGAGCTTGATCAGATCATTTGAGAATAAATTGAGATATCACCATGCAAGCAATATATAGATTGATTTGAGGTAGCCCTGAATTGAGCATTTCTTCAGATTATCTTGGTCTATCGATCAAGTAGAAAGATCTCTTGGATCCTGGTTGTTTATAAGCACTAAGCTGGATTTGGTTTGAGATTGAACAGTTATCCTCATTAGATCGATGAGTAGGGGCTCTTTTACTGCAGCCTTTTCTTACGGCTTGTTGAGTGAGGAGAGCGTCAACAACTCGACCATTTGTGGGCTTGTTGAGTTCGACCTTTAGAACCTACTCGAGTCTTCGACTTAAGCTATAATGGGTTTGTGATTTTATCATTAGACTGATGAACGGGGGCTCTTTCACTATGGCCTTTTCTTACGGCTTGTTGAGTGAGAAGAGTATCAGCAACTTGGCCATTTGTGGGCTTGTTGAGTCTGACCTTTAGAACCCATTTGTGTCCTAGACATCGGGATGTAGAGGTTGATGTTTTTTCAACTCAATTGATTGAAGCTTCCAAAATCGGGAGTTCTTCTGACTTGATCTCCAAAATTTGACAAATCTGGGAGATAACTTTCTTGACATTTAGGACTGTCTTTTCATGCATAGAAATAGATTCTTTTTATTCCTGCAAGACTCTGCAACTTAACAGTAATAATTATGGGTATATTCAAGGATTTTGGCATAAAGCTCGATGTCAACCTGAATCAGAATATATTCGAGGACCTCGTCTTATAGCATGATGTCAACTCAAATAAACTTGATATAAACTAAAAAAATTCCCCATGTCTTACAAAAGGAATTCTAAAACACATTTAGAAGAGCTTTCAAGATGAAATTAAACAAGTACATCAATATTTGAATCGATATGCTCTTAAGAGAGTTTTAATATATATTCGTCTATGTATATAAATCTAAAAATGTCCCATATATAGCAAGGGACTTTTCACATAAAGGTTTTTCATCTGGAGGGAGTATATTTATTTAGGGATCTCGGCATGAAGCGCGGTGTCGACTTAAATAGATATACTAAAAAAAATGCCCCTTGTCTGGCAGGGGGATTTCTATTGTACCTCGAGAATGTATTCCTCATGTATAATACTTTTTCAAGTATCGATCATTAATTGGCAGCATTGGTCATTGGACTTTCACCTTTTAGGTTAATGAGTTGGTATGCCCCTCCTTGATACACTTTTTCAATGACAAAAGGGTCTTCCTAGTTAGGCTCAAATTTGCCACCAAATTTTTGATTAGGAATAATTGGCCTTCTCAACACCAGGACCAATTCTCCTTTTGGAATGTTTGAGGCCACATGGTCAAAAGCCCTAGACATCTTTGCTCGATAAACCTCTAGATTTTTATGAGCTTGCAATCTGACTTCATCAAGCGCATCAAGTTCCTCCATTCTCAGACGAGCATTTTGATCTTCAGTTAGATTGTATGGCTACAAGTGAAGGTAACTAACTGAGGAAGAACGCTTCAGCCCAAATAAAATGAATAGGGAGTGGATTTTTGGTAGGTTCGATACACATAGTGCCTTTATTATGCCATTCTCTCTTATTTTTAGTGAGAATCTTCTTGAGCAGTTTGACCAATGTCTTGTTGAAAGCTTCTACCAAATCATTTGCTCTTGGATTGTATATTGAAGAGTATCGCCAATTAATTTTGTGTCAATCGATGAATCTATAAATCTTTATATTTTTAAAGGCTGTGTCATTATCAAAAATTATTAAGTGTGACCCTCCAAATCTATAACATTATGCATGAAAAGTTAATCACTCGATTAGCAGTAACTTCTTTAAATGGGTTAGCTTTAGCCCACTTAGAGAAATAGTCAATCACTACTAGGATGAAGCGATGTCTAGCTGACGACGGTGAATCAATTGGTCTGATTATATCTGCACCCCAACATTCGAATGATCAGGATGCTATTATTAGATATAATGGATTTGGAGGTTGATGGATGATATTCCTATGTACTTGAAACTCATGACACTTCTTAGCATGATTAATGCAGCCTCTTACCATAGATGGCTAATAATAGCCCATCCTTTTGATCTTTATTGCCATCTTGGGGCCTGACTGATATGCACCACAAAGTCCTTCATGAACTTCAACCATCACTTTGGTAGCTTCATCTACATCTAGGCATCGTAGCCACATTTGTTCAAAGGATTTACAATATAAAGTGTTGTTGATGAAAGCATAGCGTAGCATTCTCTTCTTAATTTGAGTTGTCAGTGATTTGTTGTTTGGTAATTTTTCTTCTTTAAAGTAGTCGATGAAGGGTTGCCTCCAATCACGTGACTCTTCTACCGTAAAAGCTTCACACTGCTTTTCTAAAGCAATGTCATTCTTAGCTCTTCTTGGTATAACTTCTTGTTGATTATGGGGAGTATGAAGAGGAACCCTGAGTTGCATCTGCTGGGTCAGATTTGATAACCCCTCTACCTATAGGGATTAATACTTTACTGGCTCTAAGACTCATCGAATAAATATACCGATCATGACATAATCACCATTCATACTTGCCATTTTCTTAGCTAATTTTGTCAAGCAATCGGCTTTGCTATTCTCGGATTGAGAGACTCGAGTTAGTGTGATATTTGGTATCTACTTCATAAGCTCGAGAACTCGCTTATGATAGAAAGCTAACTCAATCTTGGTAATTTTATAGATGCCAAGTACTTGATTTATAATAAGCTGAGAATCGCCAAAAATATGCAAGTTTTGAATGCCTATGAAAATAACTTCTTCAAGACCTGCCACTAATGCTTCATATTTAGCTTCATTATTAGTTCTTGGCTCAGTCAATCCATATAATCATCTCATTATAACTCCTTCTGGTGTTAAGAAGATGATGTTGATTCCTGCTCTTGCTTTTGGAAAATTTAGATATTAGACTTCTTTGATCGATGAGGCTCCATCAAAGTATATTTTCCAAATTTGTGATTTTTCTCTTTCATGAATGAGCATAATTTGCTCATCAGGAAAATCATCATTAAGAGAAGAGTCCGCAGGGATAGGATGTGCAGCAAGAAAATCTGCTAAGACTTGTCCCTTCACTACTTTCTATGGGACGTATGTGATATCAAATTGTAGAAGAAATACTGTCCATCTTGCCAAGCAACCTGTCAATGCTGGTCTTGTCATCAAGTACTTTAGCGATCGATCCTTGAGATAAAGGTAATCTTGTGAGATAACATATAATGACAAAGCTTTTGGACTGTAAAGATCAATGCTAAACAGTTCTTCTCTATCAAAGAGTATCTCATTTCTACTCCAATCAACCTCCGACTGATGTAATAAAGAGCATTCTCTTTACTTTCTTCATTGTGTTGTGCTAATAATGCTCCAAGGGACTCTTCTAATGCAGTTGTGTACAGAATGAGGGCTTCCCAAGTAGTAGGCACTGTAAGGATTGGTGGATTTAACATGTAGCTTTTAATGTTATCGAAGGCTTCTTGGCACTCCTTGTCTCATTTGAATGGAGCATCCTTCTTCATTAACCTTGCAAATGGTTGACAACATTTTGACAGATTTGATATGGACCGACGGATGAATGCAAGTTGTCCTTGAAAAGAATGAAGCTGACACAAACTCTTTGGTGGAGGTATCTCCACAATTGCCTTGATTTTAGCAGGATCTATTTTCAATACCTCTATGACGTATAATGTACCCAAGAAATTTTCTAGAGGATACCCCGAATGCACATTTTAGATGATTCATTTTAAGATCATATTTCTTGATTCTCTCCAATACAATTCTCAAGTCTTCAAAGTGATTTTCACGATTTAAGCTTTTCACCACTAGATCGTCAACATAACATTCCACCTTTTGATGAATCAACTCATCAAAAATATGTGTCATGGATCTTTGGTATGTATCTCCACCATTTTTCAGGCCAAAAGGCATGACCATGTAGCAATAGATGCCAATAGGTGTTCTGAACGATGTATATTTTTCATCTTTAAGTGCCATTTTGATTTGGTTGTATACCGACGATCTATCCATGAATGAGAACATGTCATAGTTGGAAGTATTGTCCACCAGTAGTTCTAATATTAGAAGCGAAAAGTCATCTTTTGGGCATGCCTTATTTAAGTCCCAAAAGTCAATGCAGAGATGGATTTGGACGTTCTTCTTCCTAACTAAGACAATGTTAGCTATCCAGTCTACATACTTCTCCTCTCGAATGAAGCCAACTTCAAGTATCTTTTTAGTTTTTATAATTACCTGTTCTTCAATCTCCAATCTCATTCTCCTAGGAGCATGCTTAATGGGCGTTACATCTAGTTTAATAGCTAGTTTATGAACTGTTACATCAGGGGATAAGCCAAGCATTTCAGAATATATCCAGGCAAAGCAATCTCTGAATTCATAAAGTAGCATTTTTAGCTCTTCAACTTTCTCATCAGGCATAAGAGAATTGAAGAAAGTTGGATGAGGATCTTCCTCAGCTCTTAGGTTGATTTCTTTCAGTTCATCCATAGTAGATATTTGTCCATCATCTTCAAGTTCTTCAGGTGCGGGCTTGGCTTCTACTTCTTCATCAGTTTTTTAAGAAGAATTTCATGGGAATCATCTTCTTCATCACTATGGGTTTATATCTCAACTTCTATTATATTATAGCAGGCTCTATTTTGATAAGATTTGCGGATGAACCCTAGACCTTTAGTGATAAACTTATCACTTCTTCATGATGCCTGAGGACTTCTTTGGCTCCACATCTTGGTAAAGACTTGAGTCATATGTTTAGTCATTCCAATATGAATTCCAAGCTTATGCATCATTCTTTGCAACTTTTGCGGATAGTATGTTGGTATTCTTATTGGTATTATCTCATCAGAATTTTCATGTGGAGCAAGCAGATCAAAGTTGTGAGCTGAGACTCTTCAGATTTATAAAATAGAGTTCTGTCGCCACTCTCACTCAGCACATAGAAATGTTATCAATTCTTCAATATCATGAACCTCCAGTGGAGTGATTTCTTTGAAGCATTGCTGAGGGATGGGTATAATTTTGAGTGAGTCATCTGACTCTGCCAAGTGAGCTATCCTTCTTGATGCAACCATCTAAACTCTATTTCTATATGTAGATTCAAAGTCATAGTCTGAATCTAAATCACTTATTTCATACTCTATCTTTCTTGAAAGCTTATAAGTTCTCTTAGGTTTGACAGGAATATCTTCTCCTTCTACTGTGTCACTTCCCAAATGAGGAACTAATTTTCTTAACTTAGGTGCAGAATCGAGTACTTTATGGAGAGTCGGCATTGACTTCTTTCTTCCTCTTTGCTTCTGCTCTTTCACTTTATGAAATTACTTTTAGTTCTGAAGTGGATGCTACCGCTTCAAGAGGCTCTACTAGCTTAGGCTCTTTGAAGATGAAATATTTTACATCTTTATAGATCTTTGCTTCATTGATGAAGAATGGTTGTAGGTTATCGAGAATTCTGAATTCTTCTCAATCTTTCAGATACTTCATACATTGATGCATAGTTGATGAGACCATGCCATACTCATGCAGCCAGGGCCGGCCTAAGAGAGCTCTAAATGATGTATCAACATCGATTACATGAAACTTGGCTTCTGTGTATAAATCCCTGAACTTGAGCGAGAGAATAAAACAACTTAGAATTTTCTGCCCCTTTTCATTGAAATCATGAACCATCAATTTATCTCTCCCAAGATGTTGGATATCAAGTGATAATCCTCTTAATACTTTTAGACTCATAAGATTGATAGAAGAACCCGGATCAATCAATATTGACCGAAAATTCCATCACTCTACATAACATAAAGAGGATGTTGTGATCCGTTTCAACATAAGATCTTCCTCAAAAAAATATGATTCTTGGGAGATCTTGAGTTTGCAATGCCATATGCACATTTCAAGAAAGTAAGCTTCATAACTCTCTGGATCTTTAAGAGCATGTATCAAAGTTTCTTGGAGGTCTTTTGACATCAAGAGAGCCTTGTACACACTAAGTTGTGCAGGGATCTTTCTCAGGTGTGATAGAATATTATAATCTATCTTCTCGCTTGATTTAGCTTTATCCTAGGATTTTTGGGAATAATATCCTCATTAACTTCAATTTATTTTCTTTGTCTTTATTTGCATTGCCCTTCTTTGATAAAAGTGGTAAGACTTTACCACTTCTCAACTGAACTTGAATCACCTTATCTTACTTTGATTCTTCTGAAGAGGTAGTTACTTAAAATTTCCTTCCTATTTTAGAAGATTGGCCAAAAGGGCTAGACTCATTTTTCAATGTCATAAGTTTCATACGTGATGATATCGATGAGACTGATTCTTCTCCGTCGAAAAAATACAGATCTTCATCTGAACTATTATTGTCTTGTTGAGTCATTAAACAAAATTCAGACATTAGCTCCTCAAGCTCTTCTTGCTTTCCTGATAAAACTTTTGACGGGTTGGTCGAGTTTGTCTGACTACCCTTGTCATTTTGAGTAATCGATGCTAAGAACATCGACATCACGATGATTCGATATCTCTACTGGACAAGATTCACCATTATCTTCTTCATCTGATTCAGCAATGTGAAGTTTAGGCATGAAGTCTACAAGCCTAAATGGTTGTCTTGCCTGATGGTGATACTCCTCTAGATTGTTAATGATATTTTGTATTGTAGTTCTCTTCTTGATCTTCTTTTTCTTTAATTTATGAGGCCTGCATTTAGTAGACTGCTTCTCAAACTGTGATGAAGTAGCCTTATCAGAATGTGGCTAAGAAGCCCAAGTACTTGGCTTAGGCATCTCTCTTAAGTCCAATATAAGTTCAAGTGGTGATTTCCATTTAATACTAGAGACGTCTTTTAGCTACTTCAGCATCTTCACGGTCTTTTTGGAGACTACCATTTCCCATTATTCAGTCTGAATTAATTTTTCCTTCTTTTTGTCTTTGCTGGATGATGCGAAAGAGGACGTAATCATCCTTGTAGATTCTCTTTTAGGGTTGACTAGAATACTATCGGATAGTGTAAATTCACCTTGCCGATACTTCCTTTCTAGCCAATCTTTGAAGACATAATAATCTTCAATAGGATGATTGATCATCCAATGATAGGGACAGTAATTTGGATTGTTGACATGATCAGCTTCTTCAAGCCTTTTAATTTCTGGTAACTATAGACCGACTTTGACTACTTATTGAAATAATTTGGTCACACTGTCCCTTCTAAAGGAATATTCCTTATTCATCTTTTCCTTAAGAGATGGCCGCATTTGCTCATCATCTCTTGTTGCTTGTTTTTGATGCTCCCCACCACTTAGAAAAGTCCAAGGTTTGTTATTACCTCTTAATACCAATTATGGTTATAAATTAGAATAAACATGCTTCTTTCCCTTATCATCATTGTACATTGGCTGCTTTCCTTTATCCACATTATATATCACCCACTTTTCACCATTTGAGCTATAGGAAGTGGCATGAATTTCATTTCTTCTTGAGTCTGAAGGTTTGTTTCTCTTTTCTTTATCTGCATAGACTTCAGACTTAGGGTGATTCAACTTTTCAAATTTAGCCACTCTATCAAGCAAGTCCTGGAATGTTGCAATCGACGTCATGCATAGAAATAGTGATATTTTATCATCCATATTGTCCATCAGCAATTGGATCGCATGTTCTTCTTCCAATTATTGCTCACACTTCATACTTAAGTTGCGCTAATAACTTAAGAATTTTATCACTGACTCATCTTTTCTCCTTTTTAGCAAGGTAAGATCAGTGATTATGATTTTCTCGATTGCACTGGTGAACCACTTTACAAATATTGCCTCTAATTCAGCAAAGGTTTTAACCGAATCATTTAGCAATTCTGCATACCATTCAAAAGCGGCTGAGATTAGGCTATTAACGAATTGACAGAAAAACAGTGCATCATTCCCTCTTGTGTTACCACAAGTAGACTTAAATTAGGCTAGATGTTGCTTTGGATTACCAAGCCTACTGAAAGTATTAAATTTCGGTGCTGAAGAACTTTTTGAGTACGACACTTAGTTATATTCAGCTGGGTAAGGGCGACTCTTACTCACCAGCTTTTCAGCCTGCTCTAAGGCTATGACTGCCTTTATCTTATCATTTATTATTATTTCTAGCTGAGCAGCTGTTATCGTTCCAGTGTGCTAGCCAGATTTTGCATTGTCGGCTGGAGAGGTAGTGGGTTAACTTCATTTCTCGTGTCATGTGTAGCATGTACTGTAGGAGCTTGAGGTACCATAGTGGCTGGTGGTATAGAAGTTGTATTATTAGTTTGCATTGATGTGATATAAACATATATTTCATGACATTCATTCATGATCATTCATTTGTATAATAAATACTTAATCTTTTTTCTTTTTTTCTTCTTCTTCTTCTTCTTCTTCTTCTATTTCTTATTGTTGTAATGCTCCTTGCTCATTTTCAAGGGGATAACTTGATTGTCCTTCTTCTTGTGCATTTGCAGAGATAGCTATTGCTGGGCTGTACGATGACACTTAGTATAAAACCATGTACCAGGCTGATCATTTCCTGGTTCAACCATATAGACAACTTCGACACCTATGATCTATTTTTCATTATGGTCTTCTTCATCATCTTCAGCAAAGATAAAAGATCCATCCTCTATTTGATTCTGTGAAGACTATTCTACATAAATGTCGAATTCGGGTCCAGGTTCCCTGGATTCATGTTGATGCTGATGGTGCTGAGTGGAGAGTTCACCTATATCTCTAACCATATAGACAATTTCTACTTCCATAGTGTCTTCTTCATTATTTTCTTCTTGCACATGAATTTCTGATCGACGTTTCCAGTGGATCTCTGGTTCAATGTATGGAATAAACACTTCTTCTATTATAGGACCACGATCAATGTCAACCTTCTCTTGTAGGGGTGAATCAGATCGGCGATGATATCCCCTAGAGGATTCTCCAGGGTGTTGACCATCATGTCTTTCATCAGTGATATCCCTTCTTTTTGGTATCCACTTTTGATGAGTTATTTTTGAGGCAGATTTCTTAGTATATATATCAGGCGTCACACCTCTTTTATAAATCAAAGTTTCATTACGGGGTCTTGGCCTCCATATCTACTTTTCTTTTTGTCGGGACCTTTCGGCAGTGGATTCTTGGACATGAGGTCCAAGTGTCATGCCCCAATGCTCACCATTCAAAGCGTATTGGGCTCGTTGATTAGTTACCAGAAGAGATGACAACTTTCTTGGTGGAGCTTCAGTATTTTCCATCATCACATGCCTCTGAAATCTTCTTTTCATTAGGCCTCTGTCCTTGGCTACTTTGAGAACTTTATGTATCCTAGTAGATAGTGTTTCCAATTGTCTCCTCTATGGTGGTGGAGCTTGACGTGGTTCATTCTTCCAGAAAGACTGCTTCACTTCACCAGTAGAGCTATTCCTTTTTACCCACTTTAGGTTGTCAAAGTTGTTGTGGTAGGGATACTCGCTTCTGGTGGTACTATCGCTTGTTCACTAGGTCATTCAAACGAGATCTGTGATGCCCTCAGCCCAGCATTTCTCCTTCTTCTCTATCTTCTAGTTAATTTGCTTCCTGATGAGGAAGCTTCATAATCATGCTTTCTAGGTACCAGAGGTTCAATTGGTGTAGCAGCTGTACCACGAGGCATCAAAAACACAGTTTGCCCACTAACGGTTCTTTTCGTCACGGGAGCTTCAGATTGACTTAGCCTTTTGAAAACTGAAGTTCTCTGTCGGGAGAACTCCTTGACAGCGGTTGGCTGTTGAACTGGTTGGCGCACATGGCTAGAAGGAGCTTTAGTAACTTGAGGCCTTCCAACATGGCCTCAGACGAATGTACCATGGGTGGGTACTTCAAGATTTGTAGCTACGATAGCCGGGAAACTCAAGCTACCAAATTGAATTATAGCACCAACATCTCTTGTGTTGATGTCGATGTTGGCTAGGCAGATGTTCGCAGCACGACCTAGTTGAATGGTGAAAGGAGTGCTTTGTAAATCCATTTCTGCAAAAAGTGAAGGATAATGATTATTAGTAATTATTATTTCACCCCATACTTTCAAGATGCAGAGGTACTACAAAATAAACTAATGGTGTAATAAAGATATACTCTACAGAATGATTCATTCTATATAGAGCCTCATATAGAATTTATTACACACTTAAATCTGAATTTTCAAAAATTTTATTGCTACTATAACACATATATGGCTAGCCAAAGATGGAAAGAGAATCCTGTCTGCAGTAGAGTCAACAAAAATATATGGGCTCCAAAAATTCACCACCGCCCTCTTCATAATATTTAAATTGAAGAGAGTAATTTAAGGTTGTTGGTGTAATTTTTAGAAGGCAGATGGAATAGTAGATAAGACACTACCTAGAGATTTAACCCTCATTTTGTGAGGACTTTAGATATGGTTCCAGGTTTCCTATAGGCATAAGCCTTATAGTTAATTACCCCTCTCAGTGAGTGAGAGAGAACTTTCGATTAAGGCTAGTCATTAGATCGCTTAATGCGTAGCATATAGTAGCAGCATGTGGAGTTTCAGCATTTAGATTATGAAATTCATCATTTCAGCTTAAACTGGATGGTTGGAGGAATGATGACGTGCCCGATCTAGATCCCATGATTCTATCATCCCGGGCAGTCGCAGTCGCGGTCCTTAGTCTACTTAGTCAGAGGAGATAGTCAACCCAACTTGATAGAAGGATCCTCATGAGCAACACACGAGTTACGTCATCCAAGAAATCCTTGTAGACCTGGGGTGGTGTTTATCTAAGAAGACAGACTTAAGTCTACCTTAGCTGATAGAAGGTTGTTTACCCTATCAAGTATACTCATGATTTATAACTCAAAGGATAGAGCCATCGGAGAACATACGGGCTATGATCATGATCGTAATATAATGGAGCCTGACTAGCCAAACCACCCAATCAAAGGACTCTGGTTGTAACTGCTTCATCTATGGAGCCTATTGGCCAAGCCACGCAGTCAGAGAACACGGGCCACGTCATTACTGGCGTGAGATTGATTGAGAGTGAACATAACAGAATACTTGATTTGACATTGGCTCCTTTGTGAGCTAGAGTTTTCTTAATTTGTTACCCTGATAAACAGTTATGGAAGGTGCATGGATTGAGTTTGATTTATATTCTTAATGATAAGTTTCATTTAAGCATTTTTTTAGATTGATATTTAACTTGAGTTAATTTGACTTGAAATTAGAATCACATGTTGATGGAAGTATCCCCTCTGGTTGAAATCACCATTCAACACATCCATCATTGGGGTAGTTAATTAATTGATTGAATCAAATATATTTGAGAACTTTAGATCCTGCCAACTCTATTTAGCTCCTAACATAGGATCAGATTTACAGCCACATGACAGAATTAGCTTCTCAGATATTTCACTGATTTGAAACTCTTATTATAGATTTTTAAGTTTTGTTAACGGACCCAATCCTAAGACTAAACCGGGAAGCAACTCGTGCAACATCCTTAGACACTTAAATTTAAGCATTCAGCATAGTGTTGAGGCCCATGTAGGTGTATTTAAGAATTGTCTTAATTAACACCTTTTGTTCACTTGTACAATGTGTTGTGAATCCAGTGGTATGAAAGATGTTATAGATTGATCTAGTATCTCATTATATTTTTAGATTAATATTTAATTGATTCCTGTTTAGCATGTGCAGCCTTTTCAGACTTTAAAATTTGCGCTTGAAATCTCTATATCCGAGCATATGTAGGTTTTTATAGCTTATCTAATTTCATCTAATTAATGAAATCATTGATTTTAAAAATCATAATTTAGACTGAAATTCCTTAATTTTTTATTGAAGGAAGCCCTATGATTTTTGTAGAATTAGATTTAGTGTCGCCTTCTGTCTGCTTGTATAAGAAATTGCAGATCCGGTGGCGAAGAAGGCGTTGTAAATTGATCTAGTATTTTATTAGAATTTTCAGGTTAATATTTAATTAATTCTAATTTAGCATGCGCAGCCTTTTCAGAATTTAAAATTTGCACTTGAAATCTCTATGTTCCAGCACATGCACGTGTTTATAGCTTAAGCTAATTTCACCTAATTAGTGATTTCATTAATTTTGAAAATCATAATTTAGAATGAAGTTCCTTAATTTTTGTATTGAAGGAAAGCTACTTCATTCGTGCAACATTTAGTTTAATGTTCTTTCATCTGCGACAAAGAATTGCGATCGGTTTTACATGTATTATTGAATTTTTTAATTTTTAAATATTATTTGGCTTGTAGTCTTTTATAAGCTTGGCATTTTCCTCTGATCTCAAACAAAATTTGTTTAATTTTGAGAAGTTTACAAAAGAAGAGAACTTACTTTACTGCTTCAATTTAAGCCATAGAGAATTACAATTAAAGCTTATGAGTTTGGTATTAGCCTCCTCAAATTTTACATGCATTTTAAATAAATGTTATATTCTTTCAAAATTTTCTTTAAGTGCTCTCATTCTATTTCTCTTTGATTTAATATTTATCATATATCTTTTTGTTTACCTTAAGTTTAGATGGTTTTTATTTGAATTTGTTTAAGTCTTAAATTTTAGTCTAAATTTCGGCAGCCTCCCGGCATCATCCCCGTGTTGGGAGCTACATCGGGAGTATTTTGGCTTTCTCGGTATGCTCTCATGAGATGGTCGTGACACCACGATTTTTTTATCTCACCGCTCTTGAGCAGAGGGCCTTCAAACCTGAAAAAAGATAAATGCAATATATATTCATTGCCCTCCCCTTTTTTTCCTAAGTCTATAAATTAGACAAAATTTTTGTAGTATTTTATTTAAGGAGAGCGACATCTAACGGATGTTGGCTTACTCGGTACCTCCTCTTGATAAGTGTGTCAATACCACACCTTATTTTTTCATCTCTCTCACGCCTCTGAGAAGTCTTCAAACCTACAAAGAAACACAAGCATGAATATATATATC
This sequence comes from Cymbidium sinense, assembly GCA_021442155.1. Taxonomy (NCBI): domain Eukaryota; kingdom Viridiplantae; phylum Streptophyta; class Magnoliopsida; order Asparagales; family Orchidaceae; genus Cymbidium; species Cymbidium sinense. Next base: position 20,105,740 of record CM038232.1, on the reverse strand, counting down.
CACATTCACAAATCCCACATATTCTGACTCATTTTTCAACGCGCTGTAGTGATCGGAGGGGGAACAAGGTTGGGTATGCCGAAAACCAAGAGAAGAACCCGCCTTTTGACGGTGTTGCTTCTCTGGCTATGGAGAGGAGAATTTGAAGAGGTAATGCGAGAAGTGCGACACCGGAAACCAAAAGAAGAACCCACCTCTTGATGGTGTTGCTTTCTTCATGCGGAAGATAATCGGCGATCAAGACGAAAACCGAAAACCCACCTCTGGAGTTCTTCCTCATGCGACAAGAAAGATGGAAGGATATTGAGGAGTGATGTAAAATCGAAAAACCCGCTCTTGACGGCGTTCTTCCCCGACTGCGGCAAAAAAAAGAATCGAACGGGTTGCAGGTTACGGGAAAAGGGTTGTGGCGGGCTTGTGTGAAGGAGCAATCGGGCTTGCAGGCCGGATAACGGGATGGGTCGGATAGCAGGCGTGCGAGACGAGCCAGCGGAATGCGGAACAGCAGAACGGGTTGGAGCAGTGGGCCTGCAGAGTGGGTCAGAATGACTTGCGGAGGCGCGATAGGACGAGTTGGGAGACAGGCCGGAAAGCGAAGCAGAACGACTTGCGATGGCGCGAAGGGCTTGCGGGAATGGCCAGACAGCTGGAAGGGCTGGACAGCGGGACGCGGGCCGCGACGGGCTTGCAGGACGGAGGCACGACGGGCTTGCATGGGCTGCAGAGCAGACAGCGGCGAAACGGGCTTGCGAGATGCGGAGTGGACAGTGGCACGGGCCGTCTTGCAGAGTGGGATGGCACATCGGGCCGGCTTGCGAAGCGGGATGGCGGGAATGGCCGGACAGTGGCGAAACAGGATGCAGAGCGGACAGCGAGACACGGGCCGCCTGGCTTGCGGGATGGAAGCGTGACAGGCTTTGTGGGCTGTGGAGCGGACAGCGGTGGAACGGGCTTGCGGGATGCAGAGCGGACATCAGCACAAACCGGCTTGCGGAGCAAGACGGTGGGATAGGCCGGCTTGCGGAGCGAGAATGCTACTACTTCTCGAATCGAATCGACGGCGGGATGGGCCAGCTTGTAGAGCGGGACGGAGGGATGGGCCGACTTGCGAAGCTGGATGGCGGGAATGGCCGGGCAGCGACGGAACGGGATGCAGAGCAGACAGTGGGACGTGGGCCGGCAGGCTTGTGGGATGGAGGTGCGGTGGGCTTGCATGGGCTGCAGAGTGAACAACGACGTAACGGGAGAAGTACGTGAGATAGGAAGAGGAATTACCTATGCAAGGGGGAAGTCAAATACAGAAAGGGAAAGTCTACTTCCTTGTGGTTGTTGTGCGGTTTTTTAGACGAGGGGAGGAGAGAGGCTGCTGCCTTGTGGTTTGGAGAAGTTGGAGCCCAGTGAAAGAGTGGGAGTAGTTTTTTCTTTCGGTTAGGGGAAACACCAACAAAAGAGGGCGGGAACGGTTAAGGCTTTTAGGCATAAATAGGCTTAATTGATTTTTTTCAAATATTTAATTAATCTTAATTATGAATTTTATGCCGATGGACTCATATATATATATCAATCTTAGCTTTTTTTCGAGTTCTGACACAACAACAGAATGCTTGAGTTTGGTTCGAGCCAAATCGGATTATTAATTTCAGCTCAAAATGCGTGTCGCCGCTTTTGACCACTTGATTTTCATGTAGAATTGTCCGAATTAAGTGTGAATAGTTTTATTTGATAGATTTTGGCATTTCAAAGCTAACGGTGCAATCAATTTTACGAACAGAGGTCATTTGGTTTATGCCGGCCCACTCGACATGTACGCAAGCATATTTGATGACTTCGGCATTACTTGATCATCGTAAGGCAAGATTTATATCTAACCAATTGACATTCTGATACGACATGAGTCCGCTCATCGACAAGGTCATTTGAGTTAATTATGGTGATCCGATTTCGACTTGACGTATTGTTTCAAATCATTCGACATTTGGACTTCGAATTGAGCAGAGTCTCATTTGATATTTTTGATATTTTGAAGCTACGATGATCATTTTCATAACGAGTTTATTTAGTCATTATCGCAGTCTCGACTCGAGCATGTTGACATATTGATAGCTCGAGCGCTTAACCAGTTAATCATTAAGTGCAATATTTATATCCTGACCAATTTTGATATTCTGAACGTGACAACAAGTCCATTCGTCGATCGGAGGTTATTTCGACCATTTTCAGTGACGTCTAGTGCATTTTATCTTTGATTTGCGCGCTGCCACTTCTAATTATTCGACATTTGCACAAACTCATCCGAATTAAGCGTGAATAGTCTCATTTGATAGTTTTCGATATTCTGAAGCTAACGACGTGATCAATTTTATGAACATAGATCGTTTGATCATCATCGCAACTTCCCGACTCTGATATGCACATTGACATATTGATAGCTCGAGCGCTTAATCGATTGCTCGTTAGATTTTGCAATATTTATATTCTGATCAATTTCGACGTTCTAAACGCGACGGCGAAGTCCGTTCATCGATTGGAGGTCATTTCAATCATTTTCAGTGACGACCAATACATTTTGAGCCTCAATTTGCGCACTGTTACCTCTGAAGTCTATCGAATTCTATTTGTAGGCTTGACTTTGACTTATGACACACACATGCAGGTCAACAATATGTATTAGTATCATTTTATGTAGTTGTTCAAATTTGGAAGCTCCTTCAAATTTTAGTGTTAGAGGGAACAACTATGTAAAACGCGAGTGATCATCAATGAATATAACATAATATTTATATCCTTGTAATGACGGTATTGGGGACGATCTCCATACATCTGAATGAATAAAATCAAAAGGGTTTTTAGCTCTAGTTACAGATTTAGAGAATGGCAGTCTATGGGTTTTGGACTTGGTACAACTAATGCATAAAGAGTTGGAGGGCTTGATATAGAGATGTTTATTCTGAGGATGGCACTGTGTGGATGACCGAGCCGCTGATGCCAAAGTTTTGAGGAGGTGGTTACTAAGTGGAAAGCTTGTACATCACATTTTGGAATGGAGTATGTCACATACATGTGAGAAGGGTTTGATGAGATGTCCAATCCTTTATGATGAATCCATCAACGTCAAAAATAATAGAGAAATTGTTATTAATGGCTAAATTAGAAATAGAGAGGAGCTTGTGAGATAGGTGAGGTGCATGAAAGAGACGATGGAGAAGAAGCTTAGGGTTTGGGGTTGGAAAAATGCCTTAGCCCTTATGAAGAATGGCCAGAGTCTGACCATTGCCAACTGTGGTTGTTTGTTATCCATGGTAGTCAATAGGATCGTGGAGGTCATCTAGTTCATTGGTGAGGTGAGAGGAAGCTCCTGAGTCGAGAACCCATTCAGAGGGGTGTTGGTCGGTGTCGACTTTGAGAGCGGAGAGATTTTAGTGAGGTATAAGATGGTGTCTATGCGGTACCAACAGGATAAAGCTGAATGACCAGGCTTGTTGCAGACGGACAAGAATTGGATCCGATGGGAACGACTTCCTGCTTTAATACACATCATCCGTTTGGGAGGATTGTAGTGAAATTTGGCTCAGCTTTTGTTGGAGAACCTCCTGATCTTCCTAGTGACTTGTGAGTGGTGGGGTGAAAGTTCTTTCTCATGATCTGGAGATGTTGATTTCATCAGTAGTAGGAGTATAGATCATCAATGTTGATGGGATCGGATCTTGTGCGGATAGCAGTTTTGAAGGCATGATAGGATGGTGGTAGACCATTTAAGATGTGTATAATTATGTCTTCCGTGTCTAGATGAGTGCTTGTAGTTGAAATTTGATCCACCAAGGATTTAGCCTCTAAGAAGTATTGAGTCATGGTTTTGTCACAAATGGAGATATGGTGTAGTTCATTTTTCAGTTGGATTACTCTGGAGCGATTAGGTGATTGAAGTCTTTTTGTTAGTGTTCTCTAGATATCTGAGCAAATGTCAAGATTAAGTATGTAAGGAAGGATCGATCCTGAAATTGTTGAATAAAGAGCTGTGGAGAGATTATGAACGATCAACTATCATGTAGTGTAATTGGGATTGGGTTGAGGTTGACCGTGTTCAGAGAGTATTTAGAGGAAATGGAGTCGCTCCTTCTAAAAAAACTATCAATGCTTTGCTCAAGAGTTTGTAAACTTGTGAGTTCCAGACAGGATAGTTGTCGAAAGTAAGAGTAGTATTGGCCATTGATTTTATATTTCCCATAAGGAACTCGAAGGAGGGAGGGATGGTTAAGGTATTGATGCTAGCTTGCCGTGTATCCATGGTTTTGATGGAATGAGAGGAGGAGTAGTCTGACATGTTCAATAGGGGTTATGTCTCTGATACCATGAAGACCAAATAGAGGAGAGCAAGGAGCTTCATGTCTGGTAATAATAACAACACAAGAGAGAAGGAAATAGAGTAAAGGCATATATATTCTTGCTGCAGTGTATCTGTATTTATAGAGTAGCTGAGGTCCTAGGAGGAGAGTGGTAGCGGATAATCCAATGGTGCTAATGAAGTTTGTTAGATGTTACCGGCTGAGATGAAGAGCACATGGTACGTAACATCATGGTGTGATCCTGGGAGCAAGGAGGTGGCAGGTCGTTATGCGTCTTAGCCTAGTCATTGAGATCTTAGATTTTCAATCAAACAGCCTTGAGTTTAGGTTCTTGCACATGTATTATGTGCACATATTTATGATTAAATTCACTCAAATGTTCCAACAAAATATTCTCTAATATCTTCTAGAAGATGTCAGAAAGATCAACAAGACAAATTTTAAGTCGAATAATTCTCTAAATTGATTGACCCATTGGTTAGGAGAGTCACTCCCAACATAATAATCCACGTTCGAGCGTAGACACTAACCGCTAATAATATTCTTGCCATTAAGGCTAAAATTTCAAATAAAAAAACAATAATTATTCATGTGCTAATTAAAGTGAAACTACTATTTCATAAATTCAAAAGAAATAATTGATTTGAGTTACTGAGAAAATCTTAGAATGATCATGCATAAACGATCATATTGACGATAAAAAAATATTAAATTATTTTAGGGAAACAATTAAAATAAAGCAAAACACACCAATATATCATCTTAATATTTAATATAATATCAAAAATATTATTATCATTTACTTTTTTTAAAGTGACATACATATTTTTAAATAAAAGAAAATATTAGATAAGTAAATATTTAATTTTTGATATTAGATATATAAATATATAAGAATTATGTGATATATATATATAAATTTTTTTAATTTAAATTAAATATACGTGTCATGAACCGATAAACATCATCTTTTTTTAATTTTCTTTTAAATAAATTATTTTTAAAAACTGAGAAACTGTTTTAAAATTTTGTTCTTTAGGATCAAATGGCTATCCAACGTCGAAGGCGTGGAGAGACCTCTCTCTCTCTCTCTCTCTCTCTCTCTCTTTTATATATATATATATATATATATATATATATATATATATATATCATAAAATTTAATCAATAGAGCAAGAATTTTAAGATAACATATGTACTAAATTTTAGAATTAAATTTAATATTATTCTAATTTTAATTTCAATAACTTATAATAAAATATGATGTCTCGATGAGACAAACTAATTATACAAAGAGTATATTGATCGAATCTAAATGAGCTCAAGTAGATCTTTTAAAGTATGATTGAAAATTTGGTGTATTAATTGAAGAGTAAAATGATCCATTAATAATAACCAGTGATAGTTAAATCAACCTAATTAATGAGAGAATTTATTGCGCCTAAAATCACTTATATATGTGGCTGTTGATAAACTTAAATCCTGAATGAATGATTTATATTTAAAGAATCAACACAAACTATATGATTGAGTTATTTTTTATTTAAGTTAAAATTACTAAAATTTTAGTCTATAGTGTAAATTTTTTATGATATAATTATTTATAAATATTAAAATTAGATATTAGATATATAAATATATAAAAGTTATATAATATGTAAATTTTTATAAAAGTAAAATACACGTGTTGCAGGTCTAGCCGCTGTGACAGGGTTTGTTTTCAAATTATGATTTTAAATATTCATTTTAAAAAAAGGTGAGGCTATTTTATAAAATTCGCCAAATTTTACTCGTTTATTTGAAGCAGTATTACCCTTGAACTAGCTGCAGACAACACACGAAATGGCATGTGAGTAGTTTTCCAAAAACGACAGGGGCATTCTCGTACACGAGATTACAATAGGCAGGCTGGACTAAACAGAAAGCTCACATTTTTCCCAAAATAAATAAAAAAACCTAAATCAGAACCCTTGTCGTCTTCGTCTGTCTCCTTCACTCTTCAACCCCGAGATCTGAAACTCGTGGTTCATTTCACCTCTTGCACTTGTAAGAAGGCTTCGAAGCACATGGGATGGGAACGCCATTCTTTATTCTATTCATGTTCTCTGCTACTATCCACAATTTAGTACAGTTGGCCGTCGCCGCCGTCGGAAGCTGACGCCGGCGAGCTGCAGAGCCGACTCAACCTATCTCCATGAGATGCGATTGCGATTGAGAATCCCCACAGCACGATCTCCTAGGTCAGATAGCTTCACCTTCTATCCTCATCCTATATCTGCCTTTTTCATATTTATAGTAATAGTACTCTTTTATTTTTGTGGAAGTGACCTGCATTAAACCCCTAGGGTTTGCTTCAGTCCTTTATCCTGCAATTCCCAAGTTTTCTTCTCTTTGATCTCTAGGACTGTTAGGGTTTCACTCGATCATAATGCAGGATAGAGGAAAACCCTTCCAAGTCTCGGATTTTAATAATTCTATTAATTCTTGAAAACCCTAGAAGTTACAGCCCTTTAATTTCTTCCAAACATCAAATTAAGATTGAGTAGTCGAGCTGTGCTCCGTAATCTTCTCCCACATTCTGAGGACAGCTTCAATCTCTCACATTTGTTTTTTTTTTTTTTGGGAAATTTATATACATAGCACACAATTCTTATGATTTTATATATCTAATGTCTAAAATTTGATATTTATAAACATAATATATTTTCTATGCTTCAAACTTAAATTTAAGTTAAAAATAAATAAATAAAATATTATTTTTATTATAATAATTAAAATTTAAATGTTATATATATATATATATATATATATTTATATTTAGATATTAGATATATAAATATATAAAAATTGTGTGCTATGCACAATAAATGTCCCTTATTTTTTTTAAACCTTGTACTTGGTCATGTCTTTTCCTCAGTTTTATTGTTTTTTTTTTTTTGAGATATTTGAGCGAATTTAATCACAAATTTACAATAATAACGACTAGCGACTTGAACCCAAGACTCTTACTGAAAAGTTTATCAACCACTGAAGAAGACAAGCTTTACTGTTTGCTTTCCGAAGTGCATTATATATATTATTTATTTGTGCAAGATAATCTGAGTAAATAATATATAAATATTAGAAGAAATTAGTGTCGAATGTTCTAAAGTATTTTTATATGAGTTTGTTTAAAATTATGATATTTGGTATTAATCATGTGATTTTGACAAATCTTATTGTCTTTAAGATTTTTTCTATTATTCTAAAATTCATTGATTTGCTTTATAATTATTATAAATGATTTCTTTATTTTATTTAGTGCTTTATGGTAAAATCTGTAATTTATGAGCACAAATGTTTTAAAATTTTAATGTTTTATCTTCAAAATAATTATTTAATTTAAATAAAATTAATTAAATCAAAATATGATTTAAATTTTGAAGTATCATGTATCCTGATTTAAAATTAGAATCCTAATAAAAAAAAGTATCAAATTATCGTAATTCTGATTTTATTCCGAAGACATAATTCCACTACCTGCTGAAGTTCAAATCATCTGATGGAAAGAAAGTAGCTGAAATATTCGAAATTTCATGCATAAAAAATTAGCTGAATGGGAGAAGTTATAATCGAATGTACATTGGGCAACACAGAGTAATTTGGTTGCGGTGACACAATATATATTCCTAGTAATGAAGTTGTATTTTTTGAATGATGATGATATTAAAGGTGTGTTTGAGATAGTAGTGCAGTGTGATGTATTTTTGCACCTCATGAAAATGCACCGCATAAATTGTAATATGAGTGTATTTTGTAACTTTACTTGACAGAGTGCGGTGGCTACTAGAAAATTGTGGCCTAAATTTTTTTAAAATAGAAAGTTAGTGATACTCATCACAATTTTTTAGATTGTAGCTTCTTATGCAGAAATCTTATCATTGCTTTTTCAGATAGTTACAACCACCCTAAGTTTCAAATTACTTATTTTTTTAATATTTTTATTTTCAGAAGGCATTAAGTTCTTGGATTCATAGTTTTTAAAATTAGATTGGACCAATTTGTCCAGTTGGTTCAATTGTAAACCGGTCCTTCGGTCAGTTCAATATAGTTCAAAAATCACGTTTGCTCAAAATTAGTTAGAAACAATCAGAACTGGTGGTTGAATTGAAAAATCTATGGGTTAGTTTAATATTTGATGAATTGCTCAGTTCTAATATTACTGAATTAATGATTTTTTTTATATTTTGATCTCATGATTATAAATAAGAGATTTAGAAAAAAAAAATTGTTAAATCTATATAATCTAGTATGAAGCCCAATGTTTTATAAATATAAGAAAAGAGGTGGTGAAATTTCTTTCAATTTTTTCATTGTTATTGAAGAGTGCAAATTTGTATGCTAAGCCCTGCCTAATGGCACAATTTATATTAAACTATAAACAACTTATGCAATTCTTACAAGCAGGGGCGGATAGTACAATAAAATAATGAATAATTTACTTTTATATAAAATTAAAAATCAAAGCATCTCATATAACAAAATAAAGCGATTTTTTACGATCTTCATTGCAGAAAATGCTCTTTCAATAGTTGTAATGCGATAATATCAAAGTGCTTTATTAGAAATATACAAGAGGATAAATATCATTTTTCTTTGTCTCTATTAACTTTTGTGCAAGTTCTCCAATTCCCTTCAACTTCAAAAATGAATCATTAGATTTCATGTCAATAATATAATTCTCAAGTTGACTATCTAAAATAAAAATATCAAAGCTTGAGAAGTCTATGGGATAAAACTTTGCCAAACATATCAATTTCTTTTTATCAAAAGCTGAGAAAGAATCACATAAATTCAAGCATGCCACACATAAAGTAATTCAAGATCATCAAATCAAGTTATTAAGCTCAAGTTGCATATCAATAACGTAATAAAATAACTTAACTTGATAATAGTGTAAATTTGTGATTCCTTGAGCATATCTTCTTGATCTTCCACGTATAATAAATCTTTCACTCATATTTTGCACAAGTATATCATTTTTTTCACAAAATGCATGAACTTCTTCAAATAAAATGTTCCAACCATCATCCCTCATATTTTGTAATCTTTGTTTTGATACTTTAACCAAAGTCATGGCATTTATAATATCTTGATCCTTTTTTTGTAAAACTTGAGATAACTTATTTGTGATTCCTAATATGGATTTCATCAAGTTCAGATTGAAAATAAACTCAAAATATTGAATTGAATCAAGAGCATTTGTTTCACCTCTTTGTTCATTTGCTTAAACCATCTTCTACAATTATATCAAAACATCTATAATAGATCCAAACAAAATAAGTATATTTATCAATGCAAAGATAATGTGATCCCCAATGCATATCTCAAAGAAGAGTTATTTCTTGATTTAAACCTCGCCATCTTGTAGTTCTCCACTCCTTATTTGCTCAACAACTTTGTTTAATTGTCTTTCAATAAAATTTCTCTCCTTTTGCTAGAACTTCCAACAATATTTATCAAATTAGATACATTATTAAAAAATATAGCAATCTGAATATAATTTTTAGCCACAACAACTAGTGCTAATTGTAATTGATGAGCAAAACAGTGAATGTAATAAACTGAATTATTTTTTTCAAGATTAAAAGCTTTTAATCCATGAATCTCACCACACATGTTGCTTGCCCCATCATAACCTTGACCACGTATTCACGATATACTCAATCCATGCTTTGAGAAAAGTGCCTCAATAACACATTTAAGTGTTGGAGCAGTTGTTTCACCAACATGTACAATACCAAGGAAATGCTCAACAATGCAACCTCTCTTGTCAACATAACGAATCATAATAGCCACTTGTTCTTTCATCGATACATCGCGAGATTCATCTAAAAGAACTGCAAATAACTCATTACCCAAATCATTGATAATAGTATTTGAAATCTCAGAAATGTGTGTAATATCCTTCAATTTCGAGCGTTAACTTATTATTTCCGTGCATTTTCAAGGGCAACCTTATTAATACTTTCATTATGCTCAGCCAAAAAGTGTAGAAGTTCAAGAAAATTTTCTTGATTTTCAGAATCATCTGATTCATCATGACCACAAAAAGCTAATCCTTGGCATAAAAGAAAGCTTACACAATCACTTGTGGCACATAATCGTGTTTTATAATCCCTTCGATTTTGATAAGAATGTCTTCCATAAGAAAATGCAATGTGTTGATCCTGATTCATTAAATCTTTACATTTTCTTCGAGTAATATTATGGGCACTATTAACTTGGTCAATATGAACTTCAAATCTTTCTCTCTTTTTTTCCAATTTTTAAATCCCTTATTATCAAAACTATCATCACTTGCTTGTCCACCAATATCAGGTCTATAAAGATAACAAAATAAACAATATGATGCATCTTTTGTAATACTGTACTCTAACCAACCTTTATATTTATCAAACTATTTTGGATTAAATCTACGCAATTTATTTCCGATTTGTGTTTGAGGAAATTCATGATCACGAGATTGACATAGTCCTTTTTGAAGATATGTTCTTCTAACTCTATCACAGTTATTAGGATGATACTCTGAAATTTTTCTTCTTAATCCGTGATGCTACAATATCTTCTACGAATTGTGCACTTGTTTAGATTTTGTATTACTACGTTCACCAATAATAAGATGTGAATAACTGGACTCATCTTGTTCAATCTTTCTTTTAAAATATCTCTCCATATCTAATTAAAAGAATATATTAAAATACTGATGTAAAGTCTTGAAGATTAATATGCATAAAAAATGAGAAGACATGCTTTTGAACATATTTCAAAAAACAAAATAAAGGCACACTTTCGGCCTTTTTAAAAAAAAATAATTTCTTAAAATTAAGGCACACAACACCAGACCTAAAAAATAAATCAATAGTATTTTTTAATAAAGACACACCGTCGGCCTTTATTAAGAAATAATAAATCAATAAATTTTCAAAAAAGGCACACTTTCGGCCTTTATTAAATAAAAAATATTCTCATACCTTATGTTGCACACGCCTTCACGGGATTTAGAGAAGCAGAAGCGCGTCGAGCCTCCTTGTATACAATTCAAGCAAGAAAATCAACCAGTTGATCGCTTTCAAATTTTACCCCAGCGCGTGTCTAACCAAAGAGCGAGACAATCAAAGAGCAAAGTTATAACTTCATTCAACAAAACTTTGCCAAATCCTAAAACCTAGACAAACAAAATATATTCACAAATAAAAGATAACAAATAATATGCAACTCCACATTTGTAATACTTCACAATTTACTTAAAGATATCTATATTGATGATTAATCTCTAGTAGCAACAATAAGCAACAAAAAATAAAGTTTAGCTTATTCCTACACCTATTCAATGCAAAAACTTTAGCTTATTCAGTATTCTTACATCCACTGAGAAATTCTATTGCAATCAACTATGTTTTTTTCGTCAAATAGCTTATGTGACTTAATTAAGAAATAGTGAATAAACGCATAAGCAGATCAAAAAATTTCTTTTGAAGACATTAAATCTGTGATTGGATTGAAGAAAAGAATAAATATATGAAATCTAAGCAATTGTGTGGATTGATTATCAATATGCCGCCCATTATTTCAGTTTTCCAAGATGAGAGAAAATTCATAACTTGAAAAAAAAGTTTAAAAAATAATAAAAAAAATAAAATATGATGGCTCAAAAGTGCCAAAAAATGGAAGCACAAAGTAAAAGTGCAGAGAAAAAAGCTCAGGATTCCAGTCTGGTGAAAAGCCAAGAGATTCAATATAAAATTCACTACACCCTTCCTGATATCTCAAGCTTACCCAAAATATTACATAAAACAACCTTTGCTCAAAGAAACCGCAGTCTCCCCTTCAATTACCTCAATCAAAGGGAATAGAATAGAGCACATTGAATACTTTGACCATATCATAGAAAATAAGAATATTTTTATACAAAGAAATTAGAAACTACAAATAGTTTCCACCAAAGCAAAAAAAAATGGGCACCCAAAGAAATCCATAATCAACAGAAAAAAAAAATCATGCCTCGCAAATAAATTGAACTACAAAATTCACACAATCATGGGTAATTAAGATGGAAACCGGATCAACAACAAACAAAGTTCATAAACAAAGGGGCTAAAGGGGATGGGGATGCAGACTCACATAGAAGACGACGATCACAATCTCTCACGGGTTAAAAGTGTTCTCCTTATGCGCCGTCAGTCCAACAACGCTCCCAAACTCCTCGTTCCACTCCACCTCCCCTTGCTCCCCCTTTGCTGCCTCCACCTTGGTACAGTTTCAGCCTGAAGGCGGAGGGAGGAAAGACGAGCTGACGAGGGTTTGGAAATTGGAATGACGAGGGTTCCTAATCGGCTAATCCCTTAATTAGATGTCGCTGTGATCACAGGTGGGGCACGCGGTCCCGTGCCCCCCACACTCCCTCCGCCCCTACTTACAAGTTATAGTTATAGATAGCATCACATATATCATTTATCATCACTCCTTATCCGTGCAAGTTCAATATTTTTGTTAATTAGTAATCACAATTATATGATAATTTTCTTGAGTCATTTTAGGCATAATTAGGCTGCATAACTAGTTAAAATATATAGATTCACTTAGTGCACTTAACCCAACATATGAATTGTGCCAATATTAGATGAAAATACTTTCAAAATGCTTATGAATACATATACAATAATATTTAGTATATTGTCTAAATTAAGGTGAAACCCTTAAATACCTTGCATGCGACTCTTAATATTATATGCATTAAATATAACATGTGCAATATCAAATAACATTATAATTGTTGCATGCCAAAAAAATTTCAAAGATAGAAAAAAATTAAGTCTTAGTTTAACAAAAAATATTCAAGATAAATAGATAGAGGTAACATAACTTTTTTATGTGGAAGAAACTCAATAATGGAAAATATGACTATAAGTTTTTTAAAATTAGAGTTTAGATGATCATAAATTTATTTTTAGAAAATTCTAACATGTATATTGTCATAAGATTTGTGCCTAATATGAGACCATCTTCTCATGCCTTCTACCTCTATTGAGAGCATTATTTGAGCAAAAATTCTGCACTTTTTATGCCTTTTTAAAAAGTTTCTGTCCAGCAGAAGTATTTTTTTTTATGTGAAAATTATATACTTTTTGAGGCTTTTAGTCTTTTGAGATATTTTATACATCTGTACATTTTAGAATGCTTAACTTTTTGAGATTTTGATATACATGTAATTTATGAAGCTTTTGACTTTTAAGATTTTTGTTGTATTTAACCTTTTGAAACTTTCAACTTATTAGCTTTTTTTAATATACTTGTATCTTATGTGACTTTCAATCTTCTAAGATTTCTTATGCACTTATATCTTTTGAGGATTTTAGTTTTCTAAAAATTTTAATATATTTGTACCTTTTATGACTTTTGCTTTCTAAGTTTTTTGATTTACTTGACTATTTGAAGCTTTTTAGCATTTTGAGATTTTTGTTGTACCAATATCTTTTGAGATTTTTTATGTATTTGTTTCTTTTGAAATTTTTAGTCTTTTGAGATTTCCTATAAGTAGAGATCTTTTCAACCGCATGTTCTCTTGATATTTTTTCTAGTGTAAATCCTGTCCATTACTTCTCATTGAAACTTTCTCTGGGACATACCTTCTAGGGTAATTAGTGGAGACCTTATATGCCAACTGCCCTCATGATTAGTGAGAATTTAATTCATTACTAGCTTTTCATCGAATCAATCTCATGAGTGTGCCTTACAGAGGTACTATTAGATGTTATATAATTTATAACAAAAAATTTCATTAATTAAATTTTTTCTCTTAGAAAAATTTTTATCTATATAAAATTAAATTCATATAAGTTTTTTATCATGCTGCTTAATATTATTCAATAAATTTAGCAAATTTTTTTGTCATGATTTTTTTATCATCTTTATTTTAAAGCTGATTATCTGAATGTTGCTCCCATAAATAATAACCTATTTTGATGCACTAAGCATTCAATTTCTTGTTTAGAATGAACTTATTTTTCTATTAAATATTCTCTTGAATGATGAATGTGATAATATTGGGATTGATCTCCTTCATTTAGATTTTTTAATTGATCCCTTTCAATTTAATTTTTTAATGATTTGGGTCATTTAAGGTGTTCAGAATTTTGGATCTCTATTATAATGTTAGTCATCGATGTGTTTAATGAATTATAATCAGGAGTTTCATGCTAAATTTTATGAGGAGAACGTCATTGACCCATTAGATGCTTATCTTTTTTTGTTGAGATACTATTGTAACACTTTTTTGTGTATACTTACGTTCATTAGAAGTATGTTCAAATTATCTTTGATGTGCGATGATAACTTCATTAGTAGTAATTTGAGTATCTACTTGATAAATAAGATCAAAATACGAATAAATTATATCTTTTATTAATGATCAATAGAAAAGGCTTGTGACTGATCCCTTTAAGAAATACTCCCATTAGTAATTCGGGATCGACTCATAAAATTTGCTGAGCTTTATAGGAGAATCTTTAAATTACTCTCAACTCTTCTTTATTTTAGTAAATTCTTGAGAGATTGGAAGAGTCTTTAATAATCCTTTGATTTGGAATAAATTGTTCCACAAAAAATTTGATAAGTTTGTCAAAGGTGTGGATAGGTTCTCTTAGAAAAAAGTATAACCAAGTATAGGCCTATCATTAAGAATAGTAGGAAAAATTAGACAAATTAGTAGATTAGTGGCTCGTTGAATGTGCATAATAGTTCCGTAGTAGTTGATATGCTCGTAAGAATTTGATAGTCCATCTTAAGGGTCATTTGCAAGTAATTTGAACATTACTAGGGATTATTTTAGCTAGAGATGAAGACTCTTGATAGCAACGATAAAAAAGGAAGATGATTCATATTCCTCAGAGAAAACTCTTCTTGCATTAGGCGCTGTAGTTCATTATGTATAACATGATATGAAGTGTCAAAAGGCTTAGGTTGTACTAAATCTTCAAAAATTATTGGTGGATTGGGAACTAGTTAGGTAGCATGTGATGGATGGGAAGAATTAGCTATATCAAGAAGATCGACATTATGTTGTGATGTTAGGGGAACTCTAGCATGATGATGGGGAGGCTAGGTTGCACTAATATAGATATGAAGATACAACACGATATGATACAAACAAGCGATGCATCTATTTTTAAAATATAGGTTACATACACACATGTGATATGACATTATAAATTTATAATTTATATAATTTATAAATTTTCAAATAATACATAAAGCTCACATAAATTATAGAAATATTAAGTTAAAAAAGTTGCTATTATAAGGATAAAAAATATTGATATTCAATAATACAAAAAATCATAAAAGTTTAACATATTATTTATAAATCATGATGTAGATAAAAAAGAATAAAAGTTATAAAATATAATATATATAATAAAAATAAGTAATTAAATTTATCAATAATTTAAAAAAGATTTAGTCATCAATAATTTTAAAGTATTACATAAAAAATAAGTATAAATTATCTAGTTCAATATAAATCATCAAAATATAATATTTAATTAATATTTAGAAACTTTAAACTTATTTATTCAAGATTTGCTTATCAGACATGCATGTCTAAAATTATTTTAATTGTTTTTAAATTGGGCACATCATATGTGTTTGACACATGTCGTGTTTAATGTGTATTGTGTCAGATATGTGTTGGATATTGCATATTGTTTTCTCATGAAGTCAATGCATTATAATGCAGGGGCCTATATAGGTATTTTGAGGCTGAGTTCCTTTGGCTGATAGTCAATTTTGTGAGGAATGAGTTTTCTCATGCTACACTCATGTCAACTATCGAGTTTCCATAGAAGTTGAAAGATCTCGATTTAAAACTCCTCCATCATGCAAATGCAGTCTTCTAGAGAAGGGTCAAACACACCTCGCTTGTGTGATAATTCTTATTAGGGTGAAAAGTGGTGGAAGCTCGGCATCCTTGATTTAACTATTAGTCTTGAGAATGAAGAGTGTTGATGTGGGAGGATTCATTGTTGTGGGTATTAAGCCAATTGACCAAACGTAGGTATGCCCACATACAACACCAATCTATCTTATGCTAAAAAATTCTCAACTACAGAAAATTAATAAGCCTTAGCAAAAATATTTAGAACATACATAGATAGAGATAACAATTTTTTTTACATGGAAAAACGTAATAAGGGAAAAAATAATGAGGTCTTATCTAAATAAATCATTCCACTATATAGTTAAAATTACAAAGTTTCGCTTCTCTCCTGAATTAGAGAATGTGGAATTACAAGTTATAGAATTCAAGCACTAACATGTAAAAAATAAATAGACAATAATATTCTTTAGTGGTAATCGGTGATATATGTCGGTGGTCATTGACTTTAAGCTTTATTCAAAACTTTGAATTTTGCTCTCAGCTTCTTCTTCTCCTCTTAGGACAACAATGAAGACCTATTTATAATATTCTAAGGAGGGCATTTTAATAAATTTAGTTAGAATCTCAAAACACTTCATCAGATGATTCATGTCAATTCCTTAATTATAAATAGTTTTTTTTTCAATATTTAAGTGCATGAATGATCTTAGAAATGAGTGATTTTAGGCTTGTTGGATTTCTCTTGTCAAGTCATTCGATTTGATTTTAAACATGTCAAATTCAGAGAATATTTGATCTTTCAATTAATACCTAAAGTTTCTAATAATACATTTGAAGCTTGATTTAAATTTATTTGGATTCAAATTGATTCATTTTTGGTGTTGATGGGTTCATCTCAATTTGATTAAAATTTTATTTGACTATAAGTTTATTAAAATCATAGTTCAGATGATCATGAATTTATTAATGAAAGATTTTAATACAATATTATCTCAAGATTTGTGCCCAATTCATCAAATTTCTGCATAATATATCAACCATAAAATATCATGACACCACTTATTAGGAATTTTTATTTAGTAAAATTTCTTCAATATATAACATGAGATTATATGATTATAAATACCTAGTAAAATTAGAGACTAACATTTATACTTCATAAAAAAAATCCACTTAGTTAAGCATGTATCTTGATGCATGCTGAAATTGGGAAAACTTTAAAATCAAAATAATGACTATCCTAACTATAATTTTAGCAAAATTATAGTCGAATAAAATATCTCAACTAGACAAATCTAATAATAATAAAAGTGATCCAATCCAAGTTCAAATGAGTCTCGATTAAGTACGTGAAGTTTCATTAAATATTTTGGGATTTGATCAAATGTTTGTTTTAAATCTTACAAGCTTATATTCAAATTAAGTATCTTGATGGATCAAATTCAATGAGCCTACGATAACTCAATTTTGGCAATATTAAAGCAATTAAAAATTTTAAAAATATCATATGATTAGAAGCTAAGATATTGTTCTAGGTTGCCCTATGGAGTGTTTTATGGTCATCTAGAAATCACTTAAAAGCTACTACAAAAGTCTATAAGTTCATTCTTACTCACTTCATGAAGGGGCCACCAGGAGAGATTGGAGAGAGCTGAGGAGTTTTAAAAATCCTAAAGCTCCATCTAACCTTAACCATCGAAGTGTCGTCGACCATCTATCATCGTCAAAGCATAATAATCGAAAAGTCCATATCTTGTTAAATAAACCATTACAAAACATGCATATCTTGTCACCATCTAGCACCACCATATGCATGCTCATGATAAGAGCTTTTCAAAGGTTGTTTTAACGATCCCCTCCTCCGATAAAGCAATAGTCACTATCATTGTAAATTACAATTTGAGTTTTGGCTATAATTTAAAATTACTAAAATTTGAAATAAATTAAGAAAATATTGAAATCATGAAGTTGTACTTCTATGTTAATTCATTACTAATTAGAAGCTAGCTATAATTCAAGAAATAATATATTTTGTTGTATTGGCAGTACATCTATTAGCAATAGCTAGAGCTGTGAGATTAGCTCAAAGATTGGTGATTATTAAAACTATTGTTTTGAATTTCGGCTTGAATTAAGATCAGCCCAAAGCAAGTGTGCTAAGCTATGATATAAAAATTAGGATCTATTTTACTACGACGTCCACTCTATTATTTTCGTAAAAAGTTTATTTTCTTTTCCATATTTCGTTGCCTAACTCCTCACTTGCAACTCCATTACCTCATTCGCAGCTCCTCCGATCACCGCCTGGTTGCTCATTCACCGGAGCTCCTCACGCCGCCGGCTCTCTCCGGTAGTGGTGGATCGCCGCCCTGATAATAAATACGGTGGCTTAGTGGAAGAAAAACAAGACGATCGAAATAATAGTACAAAATATGATCAAGATTTAATCAGCATAATTTTTAAGTTTTAAAATTTATTTTAAGATAAATATAAAGCATGAATAATTAATTAAAATTTATGCTACTCTCATCCCAGAATAAATTTAATAATTTTGGCAAATATTTAATCAACTTTTTTGAATAAAATTTGTGCTAGGTTTAACTAATGTGTATTTAGATGGCACTATTTTTATGACATATTTCATTCTTAGTTTGATATATTTTAAATTATCAAATCATTAAATAGTACAATTAAATCATTAAAATTTTATTAATTTTGCTGTATTAAGAGCTAACACTTGGCTCATGAAATAAAGTGCATGTCATTAAAAAAATTGTATTTTGATATAAAACATATTAAAATATTTTGATAATTTTTATATAATTTTTTTCTAAGCTAAGTACATATTCACATACATTTCTTTTTTAAATAAAAATTTTTAATAAAAATAAGAGTAAAAATAACACAATCAATAAGCCAATATTAGATTTTGGTTTTTCTTCCTATTAAATGAGTTAAAAATTGTTCAAATAACTTTGGGGGACCAATGACACGGTGTCCGCACGTGAGTTCCGAACACAATCACTCGGGCTCCGAACAGATTTCAGCGTACGAATTTTTTAATCTTGAAGGTTATTCTCGGAATATCATCACTAATACCTATCAGGAATGAATTCAAAATACATCACAAAAATTTCACTAGCTAAATATTTATCATTTAAATTTTTATATTTATAAATTTCTATTAATAATAGTTTTAATATACTTTAAAAATTAAGATATTATATAACTGAAAATGATTTAATATTAATGATTTCTAATTTTTTATCTATCTATTTTTTAATATTTTTAATATATCATTAAAAATTTTATCTGATTAGACATGAATCTCATATGCAGTGTAATTAGATGACTTTTAAAATTAAATTTAAGACCATTCAAAATTATATAAAGGAGAGAGCTTAAAAGTGTTGTGAATTCTTGAGCTCTACTTTAGCATCATCGTTGAATCATTACAATTCTGCCTTTGACCATTCAATGAATGGGCTATATTTTTTTAACTCATACCTTCAAAATGATATCATTTCGATTGGGTAAGTGCTCATTATTTTTCCTTCTTGAATTTTTTTTTAACATAAAAATTTGATATCTTTTTATTCTTCTATGTAAGTGTTGAATTTTTATAGAGAGAGAAAGAGAGACTTAAGTTTGTTCTCCGTCCATCTTCAAACGCTTTCTTCACAGCAATGCAAAGACTTGGGGTTGCTAGAATTCGATCTTCAGCGTTTTTATTCCCCCAAACCTCTCTGCTCGCTTCTTTGCGCTGGTTCCCGGCTTCGCTTGAGGATACGAAAGGTGGAGATCCAACCCATTTGGTTGATCACTTGAGTATACTAGGGCTCCGCCATCGCCAACATCATCGGAATCCGCCGCGGATCGACGATTCAATCATTCTCCGGTCATCTAATCGTCGACGGGTTAGATCCATTATCTCTCTTCTCCGTCGTCTTTCCTCCCTTTAGAATTGGTGCGAGAATTTAAAGCAATGGCTTAGGTGGTGGTTTTAACCGTTGTAATTTACAGATTCGTCGCTTTTAATCTCTGCTAGTGATACATAATTGAGACGGTTTTAATCACTGTTAAAAATTGTGGAAGCTGAAATTTGCCACAAAACATGCATAAATGTGCCATGTGTCGATTAAAACTGTCACAAATAATATATGTTTTTCTAAAAAAGTATTTTCATCAAATCTTTATGTCAAATATTTTGTGGAAAATACAACTAAATTATGTATGAATATTACGCACAAATATATACAGTTTGAATAACTACTTAATAAAACTTCGGTGTATAATTATGGGGATTTGCATGTATAGCATTCAAAACTTTGAATATTACATAGCTAACAGTTAAAATTATGTATTTATAATTATAACTACCTAAACTTATTACTATAACGAAAATAACACTTTTCATTAACTTAATTCTCCCTCCTGCTACCTTCAGCGTGCAGAATAGTTAACTAGAAAAGTTACCTGAATTGACTTCTCAATCATCTCTAATCGCCTACCCCTTTTAAAAGCTGATGATATAACTTATCATCTCTAATCTGCTTCCAGCTCGTCTTCCCATTCCACATGTCTTAACTGACTGCAAAATGGAAATTGAAAAACAAAGCAGGCTTAGATGTAGGAGAGGTGGTTAAATGAAGATACAGGCGATGTGTGCCGCCGGCAGGCCTCCATCCCCGCTAGCCGACGAGATTGCTCTTGCTTTGGTTCAGCCGTCACGAAAATATCGTGGAGTCACGTAGGTTTACGTTGATCCAATCGCATGACGACGCTGCGCTTAACGACGCCAAAAAACGCCGTAAGACGGAGAGCTATTTTTTGCTACGTCGCCCGACCCCAATTGGCCCCGACCCGACCCGACGATTACCTCGCCTCGGGAACAAAATTCAAGGCTGCTCGATTCTTCGTAATACTGCATGTGGCTTTCGAATAAGAGAATTTCCCGAGTCCCTGCCGGCCTACCACCTATCGCTCGATCACTACTAGTGCTTTCTAAATGAATTTCAAATCGAGGTATTCTCGCTTACACGAGGTATTTCCACATGAATTGTCAACTTGAAAGATTTTAGGTTTTCTCGGTTTTGTCCATTACAATCCATCAAGATGTGTTTCTTGTTTATTTAGATCCTCGATTTTATATGGCTACCCTTCAGACTGCACTGCATCTGTACACTGCATCTCCTCCCCGATATTGTAGACCATTTTGGTTATTTTGTTGATGTCTGCATTCTCCAACCCCAACAACATCTTATACTTTCGAGATTTTGCATTTTTTCACCCATTTTTTCGCTGGAGGCATACTATGGCTAATCCGCTATGAATAACTGAAGTTGTGTTTTGCCGATTGGGTGTGTTCTGGAGAAAATGAATCAGACTCTGCACTTCAGCATTCTGCACTGCACTCCTGCATCTCAGACTCAGAATTCTCAGACTGGATTCCATTTTGGCTATTTTTCTTGATTGTTCGCCTCTGGTTTGACAATATTTACCGCTTTTCGTGGAAGAAGATTAGAGGTTTTGCTAATTTGATGCTTGTTTGCAAACTCCCAACCCCAACCGTAATTCTATACTTTCTTAAGATTTTGCATTTTTTCTCACCATTTTTTCCCGCTTGAGGGCATACTATGGCTAACTGCTATGAATAACCTGGAAGTGCCACGGTGTGTTCTGGAGAAAATGAATTGCACTGCACTGCATTCCTGCACCTGCACTGCACTTCCTGCACTCCCGATATTGAGACCATTTTGGGCTATTTTTCTTGATTGTCGCCCGTTTTTGAGAGACAATGTTTATCGCTTTTCGGAAGTAGATTAGAGGTTGTTTGGAAGCTAATTTTGATGCTTGTTGCAAATGTACCCAACCCCAACAGACTTTATACTTTCGAGATTTTATTTTTTCACCCATTTTTTCCGCTTGAGGGCATACTATGGCTAACTATGAATAAATGGGAAGTTGTGTTTGCGCTGTGTTCTGGAGAAAATGAATCTCATACCTCTATACCCCTCCTCTGCACTTATACTACTCCTCGATAAAAGACGATTTTGTTTTTCGATTTGTCGGTGATTTACTCGCTTCAAGTAGATTAGGTTGTTTGGAAGCTAATTTTGATGCTTGTTTGTAAATTCTAACCCCAACCTGCATTCTCTATATTTTTCGAGATTTTGCATTTTTTCACCCATTTTTCTCGCTTGAGGGCATACTATGGCTAATCCGCTATGAATAACCTGGATGTTGTGTTTTGGTGTGTTCTGGGAGAAATGAATTGCACTGCACTCCTCAGATTCTATACTGCACTCACTTATACCCCTCGATATTGAGACGATTTTGGGCTATTTTCCTGATTGTCGCTTGGTTTTTTGAGATAATGTTTACCGCTTTCTGGAAGTAGAAGGTTGTTTGGAAGCTAATTTTGATGTTTGCAAATGTACTCAACCCCAACCGTATTCTCTATACTTTCTTGAAATTTTGTCGCATTTGATGTGTTCTATGGAAAATGAATTGCACCTTCTGCATTCTCAGATCCTCGCATTCTCTATGCACGCCCCCGATATTAAGGTGCTTGCAATCTATTATGCTGTTAATATTCTGATTACCTTGACTTTATTTTGAAGTTCAGCATGTGTGCAAAAAGGATAACGTCAAGATGCAGGTGAGTGCCATCAGAACATTATTTGATAATAGCTCGCTTCAAATAAGTGAAGATATAATTTCACCAACCACCTCGCCCGGATCGCGCAAAGAAGACTCTACATAACCTCTATCTTATCTTGTGACATCTGACAAAGAAGTTTTTCTGGTGGCCCATTTCTTTCACTGATGAAATGCGGATGTGGGATGCCAAACAAAGGGGAGAAAGTTTTATGGCGTAAATCCCATTATCAGATAGTCAAAATTATTATAAGAATAAGCAATCGGATAAATGCCGACGCTCGCATATTTTGATGAATTTTAGAGATTGCATACTCGTGTTTTGTTTCACTTATTTTGTGATCATGGTAACTAAATCCCACCGAATGAGGCTATTCGATGAATTTTAGAGATTTATTCACCTCTGCATTCTCCTCAGACTTTGTACCTTTGTACTCAGATTCTCTATACTGCATCTCTATACCTCTATACTGTATCTTTATATTGCCTTCTGCATTCTATATCCCTCAGCATCTCCTCTATACTTGTATCTATATATATTTCATTGATTTATTTTTTTAAAACACTAATTTTTTAATTTTTTAAAAATAATTATCACTATAAAATATATTTTTTCAAACCAAAACATAAATAAAACAAAATAATAATAATAAATAGAATAAATAAAAATAATGATGCCAAATAGTCTATAAAATTATTTATTTATCTAACATAGAATGGATATGCACTTTTTTTATTGTTTTCATAATAGATAATTTGAGAATAAGTATAATATATTTTTTAAAGCTTTTGGAAGCTCTCTAATTTGCTTATAAAATAAAAAATAATTAAGAGGCCATCTCAGATTAATTTTGTTTTGTTTACTTAATATATATTGTAACATAAAGTATATATATATATATAGTTTTTTATTTATTGATTATTTTAAAACAAAAAAAATGGTAAGATAAAAAAGAAAAGAAGATGCTCCGCGTGAGCTGAAGCGATTTTCATGTATTTCATCAACGCTATCCTACGTGAACAATGATAAACATAGAGGACAAAAAAAGAGTTAGATTTAAATTTATAATTAATTAAAATAAGTACATATGATTTATTTAATTCAATGTTAATATTAAATAATTTGAATTTTTATAAAATAAGTTAGAATCGCTTTAAGTAAAATTTAATTAAATCAAAACCAAAATATCAATATTTTATATAATAATAATTACCTATTTTAATTTCATTTACTAATCATCATTTAATTTTTTCTAAATTTGTATTATTAAAATCAAAAATTTAATTTTCTCAATTTTAATCAAATCCTCACAGATAAAACAAATCCAATGCACACTCTCTAATTAAATTTTAGAAACAATGTAACTTGGTATAAAAAATATATTTTAAGATATGATATTAAATAGTTTAGTATATAAATAAAAAATGAGTAAACAATTATCTATTATTATAAATTTAATTTTTTTAAAAAAATAAAAAATAAAAAACATATCTATTAAAGCCTAAATTTGTTTCGCAACATGCATAGTTTTCATAACACAATAAACATAAAAAAGAAACACATTTTTAGATGGTCCAATTAAGATGACAATAATGCAAATGAATATCTTTCAAAAATAAAATTTTAAGTAACTTTTATTGTTGGGTTTCAAGACTTTACTAAAGTTATGAAATGAACGTAAAAAAATACAAGCATAATGACTAAAACGAGAAAATGAAATTAAAAAAATGCCTTCTTGATAATATCATGCATCAAAATGCCGCCTTGTAATAATATCCATCATTACTTAGTGTACCCTTCAAAGATATATTGGTTGACGATGATCGAATCAATTCTCGGGTACAACATCGTAGTAATGGTACAACATCTTAGTAATGGATGAATGTTTGACCATCAATGTGAAATATTCTAGTCTTACCCGTGAAAAGCAGGGCATAACAGATAGAGTCGAACCGTGACGATCCCGCTCTACAAAGAGACTTCACTTTGGTTTCTAAGACAAGAAAATAGAATGAATTAAATATTTACAGAACCTATAAGTAATAGCAATCGAGGCAAGTAGGGTAAGTACTTGTGGATTTTTGGACTTCTCCCAATAAGCCTTGAGCGTTGGAAACACCCTTTGACGCCTCTTGATTGGATCCTTCAAACCGCCCCTTATCCTCGATGAGTCGCCTTCTTCCTCTTAACCGACCGTCAAACGGTGGAGAATTCCCACTTATTACGGAGTCCACTTCATCGATAGTCTTAAGAGATGCAAGCATGTAATCCTCGCAATCTTATTACCGCGTTCGGAGCTAATTTGATATGCATTTATATGGTTCTCAAAATAATGCCGCCCATCTCTCGCTTCCACATGTACTAACCTTCATGAACCATCGATAGATGTCCCTCTTTGCGTAGACCACCGCATGAGGAGGTACTTATCCGAATGCGCAAAGACATCATTCTCTAAGAACTCTAATGCAGTACAAAGTATGCCCATCATTTCAAATTTCTGCAACTACAAGAAATATCTAGTAGACACATCAAAGTGGACAATCCAGTTTTGGATGCATTCTTCTTCTCTAAGTTCCTCACCAAGTACTCCATGGGCTATCAAACAAAGAATGATAATCCCCAACTCCATGCGTAAATTCTTCTTCAACATAGAGTAAAGCTTCCTCAGATAAAACAAAGCAGCCTTGCTTAAGAATTGACTACTCCTAACAACAGAACAACGAATGGATACACTTGAAGTCTTCATCATGTTCATTTCGCCATGTTTCCATCACCTTCTCCAATCCCAAGAAACAATCTGTAACTTGTTGGTTTCAAATACCATGACACACGCTATTTGGCCTCACTACTGAGAACAAGATGCCCATACAAAATTTATCTTTGTTGAATGCGGTGGACCATTTCGCCTAATTTTGTAAAGTTCGATAGCATGATCATGCAAATTGCCTTCCTCTAGCATGGCGTACAAGCATCCTCAAACTCATCCTCAGGTCACATTTGCTCATGCATGTATAGAATAGCCCTTGAACTCTCTTGTTACTACTAAAGCAATGGACCTTGAGGGGCTTTGAGATATGCCATGCACAACAACCTATGACGATGCGGTAATACATTCTCGATAGCTCGCCATACTGATCTTGAAGAAATATCGTTATAGGATGCCCGCCACCCATCAACAAGAAATGTCCGAATAACCATGTGAATGACTCGATGGTCTTCCCAAAAGGCTACTCCAATAAGACGTTTTGCCAATGATGATTCACTCCAATGAGGTACGCATAAGATTATATTTATTGAGCCGATAGCTAGTATCAAAATTATCACATCCCCAAAATAATCAAATTCAACCCTAGACATACCATTGCTCCAAAAAAACTCACCAAGCAATCGACGATCAACCAACATCCCATGCAAACATCTCATCCACGCTTGTCTTTCCTTGAACAATCAGATAATTGCTATCACCACTTGCAACTGCGTGACCTTCGCTTCTTCTCGGATGAAATTGAAAGCATCTCTTTTGTGAATCCAATATTCTCTACCCCACCAACTTCCTCGCTAGATAAACGCTGCCGCTGCACTAATCTCTCATCGCTCTTAAAATCGATGCCTTCTCATCAAGAACGATGCGTAATCCGAGAAGATGCAGATCATCGTCTTGCCAATGAATGATTATGGCTCTATATATTTTTTAATACCAATTCTCCAAATCCACGTAATTGAATCATCGCCGACAACCGCCTCACGCTGGAATTTTGTTATATGGTTTGATTGACGTGTTTTTTCCGACTGCTGCACGTAAAATCTTTCGATTTCAATTTCTTAGAAGGCCAACTTGTACTTTTTTTTCTAACACTGAAGCGCTTTGATTTGCATAATCACCACGCATAGTGCATAAGTTTCGATGCACAACTGGTTTCAGCAGATTCCCCAAATTTGGGTCATTAGATAAAACAACTTCATCATCGCATTGCTCATTCACCACATTCATCTGAAAACATAGAGTCCGCATACCACGATAATAGAGAGTGATGAAACAGAGAGTACAGAGAGAGAGTATAGTTAGTCCAGAGTACGTGCATAAAATACCCAAAAAATCGTTCGAACAGCCACCAAATTGCAACCATTAAATTTTAATTACCATGATCTGAACAACCGGCTATAGAAAATGAACCTAAACTGGACAAAATCATCTGTGGGGTACAGAGGGTACAGAGGTACAGAGGGTAGAGTATAGAGGCAGCATAGATTCATACAGAGGCAGGTGCAGAGGTATAGGTACAGAAGGTATGGGAGGCAGAGGTAGAGGTACAAAGTATGCAGAGGGCACACAGAAAGTGGATACAGAGGGTACAGGGTATGAGGGTACAGAGGTACAGAGGTACAAATACCAGAAATCTCCTAAAATTCGTCAGAACAACCACCTCATTGCTTCGGTTGGGATTTAGTTATCATGATCTGAACAACCGCAAAAGTGAAACAAAATTGGAAAAAATCGCCTATACTGAAAGACAAGACAGAGTACATATGTAAATAAGCACTAAAAAATTAATCACAAATACCACTTTCCTCCAAGGATTACAGAATATGTTTTCTCCAACGACCAAAAAAATCATGAAAAATAAATATGATCTGAGAGTACCTAAAGTTCACCGCGACATGCAAAGTCCTACTGAAAGAACTCCAAACAAAGTAGAAATCTAACTTAAATAAATAAATTATAAACTATCACCAATTTTACATATACAACTCCTTAAAAGATTAGGGTCCATTTTATTTACATCATCAGCTATTTCCTCAACGCCTCCATTTCCAGATTCATTCTCCTTCTTCATAGCTCTTTCGTAATGCTCTCAGCTCAGTCTGCAAATAAAAAAATACAGCCACTACCCCAAATGAAGATATTTAGGTCTTTTAAATTTCTCCCGCACATATACTCATTCCCCGTAGTTTTGGGTCGGGTCGGGCCACTAAACCATGGAAAATAGCGCCGCTCGCTTTAGCATTTTTTGCCATTAAGCCACGATCGTCATGATTGAGTCCGACGTAAACCTACGTATGACTGACGTATTATTTTCCCCCGATACACTCCTATCAAACTCATCGGGAACACCGGAAATATCCGCTTTCTCTCCTCCCATCCCCTCATCCCCTTCATCTATGCGATGTTTACAAAATTGCCTTTTCTCCCTCTGCTTAATCTAAATAATAAAAAAAAATGTAAACTTAGAGTTTGGAGACAATTAAACTAACAAATAAGAAGCAATTTTTGGTTTCTTTTGCAGCACAAAAAATGGTATGTTTTCTGCCAAAAAAGACGGATAAGGATTGTTGTGGATAGCCAGAGATCATAAAGAAGACATCCACGATGCCTTGGATCACCGGAGCTAACGGGAAGGATAAGAAAGTTAATGGGAAATGTTAATTTTGTTTTATTAATAAGTTTAAGGTGTTATAAATATAAATATATAACTTTGTGTGTGAGGTATGTAATATTCAATATTTTAAGTGTTATGTATGTAAATCTCCTATATAATTATTTAAAATGATTGAACTACAATGAGATTTAAGTAAAATGAATTCCATATGAACAAAGCATGAAGTATAGAATATATGAGCTACTATTTTCAAAAAAAAAATTATTGAATGAATATAAGTTCTAAAGTTTATCTCAAACTTGTCAACTTAAATAAAAAAAATTATCTATAACAACTCATAAATCTATAAGCATAAAATAAAAAAGTTTCACAAATAGAAAGTGTCATCTCAAGAATGATAAGATAGATTCATACTTTAAATTGATAGAACATCAAACAATTTATTAGACAATAATTATCCCATGGAATAAATATGAGAAAGAACATATATTAAGAAAAAAATATGCCTAGATGATATACTCCTTTAACATTAGTGTTCATGAAATAGCTTGTTGCCTCCCTATTAGTAGAAATTTAAACATTATAATAACATTATAATAATTATAATTTTTTACAAAAGCTTTTAACTTCAAAGGTTGAGCACCATGTGCAAACCATCTAGAGGTGGATAGAGCATTTAAAATAATTGAATAAATTATATCAACTCATCATGTAAAGAACTCCTTTTTCTTAACCTTAATTGCATGATCTCCTCTTCCATTCTAGCAAATTAAGCAGATTTATTACTTATGCTGCTCTCACTTTTGGTGGTGGTGCAGTGAGAAAAATATTGAATTGGAGTGACTTCAAACCCCTATATTTGTACTCTTTCAAGATGCATAAATATTGTTAATAAAATTTATTGAGTAACTACTAATAATTAATAATATGACATAATCTCACGCCTTCTTTTGTCTACAAATTTAGCTCACTTGTCCCATCATGTGAGGAGTCTTCCTCTATTTTGAATACTTAATATTCTTCATCACCATCTCTCACAAAAAATTATATTATTTATATTAAATTATATAAGGTTAACCATAAGTACTACATTGACCTAGTCTTTTGATTGTGATCACCGTGTCACTAGTTGATAGTGTGTTGCATTAATTCCTAGAGGGATAGCTTATATAATCTCCTCAATTGTTCAACTCTCCTAATACTCTACTTTTAAATTGCTCATATGATTTCACTATTTAACTCCAAGTGGTTGAAAAATCTAGAGTTGAATTTATTCGAGAAATTCATATTTTGATCAAAATTGGAATATAACAAAAAAAACTAATATTAGTTTAGAAATTAAATTTATAAGTGAATGAATAATAAAGATTACCTTCATTTAAACTAACATTTTCTAGTAGAATGACTTTACACTCTTATTGTGCTAGTTGGAGAAAAAATATTTGTGCTAATATTAGATTTTTTTTAAACAATAATACCCAAGTACCCAATAATGTATGGATTCTAAGATATTTAAAGGCACATAATGATCATTAATCTCAAAGTTCTATCTACACAAGTTATAGGATGCCTCACATGAGCTTTAATCATATATATATATATATATATTGTGCATGAAAATTACTTTAGCTAAATTTAAAAAAAAGTTCTATTATGATAATAAAATATCAACTAAGTAGAGGAATATAACTCCGTCCTTGCATCTTCTATTAGTTTTGTACTAGTATATGATGAATATATACTATGATTTTCAAAGTTATCTCCCAAGCTCATATTTTCATGTGATAAACTAAATGTCTCCTTTAATAATCCTTCTATATCATTTATGTTTGGTTTCTCAACATGTATTGGCAACTACTCAAAATTAGATATTATGCAAGATGTTTTTTTTGTACCTTCACTAATAGTGTTATGCTCCTCAATATATCTAGAAAAAAAACCCTTTGAAATTAAATAGTCATTGGCATCTTTTATTGCATGGAAGTACTTGTTAATGTAAATTTTGTATGGGCATAAAATCTTTTTTCTTATACATACTTCCTCTAATTTGCAAATTTGCAAAAACTTTTAGCTCCTTTTTCTTATACATATTAAATGAGATTCCTTTTGTACCAAATTTAGTAATCAAATTTTTATTGATTCAATTAAAAAGTCCACTCTAAAGTCACTATTACGAATTGCGACTTTCAGATAAATTGATATGATCAAATGAATAAGCTATCTATGAGATTAATTAAAGCAATGAAATTACAATGTAATGAAGTCAGTTGCTACCAAATAAATAAGTTATCTACATCACTTAGTTTGGGGTTTTAATAACTTTTGTGAGAAGCCAACTTGTTAACATCTCATATTCAAAAAGGTTAAATTATTCTTAGCAAGGAAAATAAAGTGTAAATAAGTTAAGTCTCTCTATGGTTTAAAAGGCTCCAAAATAATGACATCTTAAGCTAATTCTATTATAGTGTCTAATGGATTTGTGATTGATGATGCATGGAGATGTTTCTACACTAGTTTTGATTTGGATAAGTATGATGCATGGTCTTGCTTATTTATGGAATAGATTAGAATACTTTTAATAAAGTCTTTTGATAATCTCATTTTGGCATGAGTTTCTTAGAAACAACAAAGTGGTAAAACCACACATGTCCACCTAAGAATTATATTGGGAAATAATTGTTGAATTATGAGGTTACTTCTCCTATGTAAGAACTTAAAAGAACCTAATAGATCCTCTAAGAAAACCACTAATATATAAACAAGTGGTGAATACATCAAGGAAAAGAAAGTTATACCTTCTCACAAAGGTTAATATGGTAGTTTCCTCTATGTGAATGATAATTGACATATGTGTACACTTGATAGAGTCTCTTATATAATTGTGAAAATGGATCACTTCATATAAACTAAGACAAGCCTCTAGAATAATCATGAATATTAAGTATTTGGAATTTGGTATTTTGAAGGCATCATTTAGTATTAATTAATTTAAAATAATAATTTTTTTGTTTTTAAAATAATACTACAAAAATAAATTATAATAGTATTTGTTTTCTTATTTTATCACTACAACATAAAAAAAATATTTGGAGTGGAAGCTTCTAATATAAGTCTAATAAATTTGTAATCAAATCCTTAGTTTTAAGTTACAAAACAATTACTATAGTCTAATTGATAAACATTATTGGATGCTAAGAAACATTTATGATATATATATATATATATATATATATATATATATATATATATATATATATATATATATATATATATATATATATATATATATATATATATATATATATATATGCATATAGATTATTATTGTATATTATTTAATGGAAAATAGATAAATATTTTTTAAATAAAATTTAATTAAGGAAAATTTTAAGACTATTGAATTTATTTTAATACTGTAAGTTTTCATTAGAATATTTTTTATAATTTTTTTTTCTAAATCAATTTATGTTAAGACATTCTTAACTTGCTTAAATTTATAAAGAAATAACATAAATATCTAGATCCAATAGTAATTCCATCATCTCCTTTTTCACTTCTACAATAGATCCTTTTTTATTTATAACATGATTTAGGTTAAATCTTAGTCAAATCTAGCTCAACTCAATGTACAAAATAAGTCCTGACTCCATTCCAAGCAATAAAATGAAATCAAAATGGTAGGAAATAAAATGAATGGAAAAGAAATCATAATTCAATTCACATAAATTTTTGTAGTAAAATCTATCCCTAAACTATCTTAAAATGAGAAGTCAAAGAGAGAGAGAGAGAGAGAGAGAGAGAGAGAGAGAGAGGGAAAACATACCTGATTGCTTTGGAGAAGTTGAAGGAGATGACGGACAAGTAGCTAATTGAGATAATAGCATTTGGGGGATGAGGAGAGGGGCTACATGAGTTATGTTAATAGTATTGGTTACAATAGAAGTTTAAAGCACCATTAAAATCGATGGTTTAAATTGATGTTAAAATTAGTAGATTAAACCACCACTACAATGCATTGTGTTATTATTGAAATTTTAGTAGTGAATGCTTCTTTTGATATTGCTCTTGAAGATAAGTATTTGATTATACATATTTAGTTTCCCTTTTCTTATATTTTTAAAGGTTTATTGTGAAAAGAATAAGTCACTTAAATAATACATATTTAAGATTTTCTTAACACTTAGTTGAAGTGACATTAATGTTAAGTTTCCGCACTAGCAAGTCTCGTGCTTATAAATAAACAACTAACTATCCTCGCCAATACCCACTTGCTTTGATATCCTCCATTCCATGCATTGCTAGGAGCTCTTTCTATATAAGGTCATAGAAGTCTAAAGGATAAGATAAATATTTCTAAAGATGATGTCATCATAAGCTTCTTTAGTAAACATAAGGAAGGATCATCAGAGAAGAGAAAAAAAGAGGATAAAGTTTATCAGCGAGATGGAAAAGGCCTTTGTAAGCATTGCAAAGGCAATTATAGATCATATGCCTTCTTCTTCTACATGAATCTAAGGAAGACACCATTTCTTTTTCTTTAAAAAAGGATATTAAAGTTGGTCAAACCATTACTCTATCAAATTTTAAACCTGTTGTTGTGGAAGAGAATGTAATTGAAGTCACTCAATATTTTGTCGAACAACAAATCGTTGAGAATTACATCATCAAACAACCAGATGTTGAATAACCGAAGTTTAGAAGAATAGAGAGTAGAGGTTGATGAGACACTTCCAATGAGTACAACCTCTACATTTTCTTGAAAAAAATTATCTAAACTTGAAAAGAAGTATCCGCTTATTTATATAAATAATCTCCTTCTATAATCATCTCCAACTGTTATGGGAAACATTAAAGTTGATTCACAAAGTCATATTTTATTGAGTGATCAAATATTGAAATTGATACAAAACATAGATGATCCAACTTAGAAGATGTCGACCATAATTTTGAGAGAGCTTCCCCAAAATTTGTGTTTGATGACATTGAGTGTGCCTATGGTGTTTGTTTTTAATTATGTGTATGGGAGACACACGGATATGAGGATGTACTTATTGAGGTGACTAGGTATGACATCAAGGAATGGTGCACTATCTTGAAAGATAGAAATCACCACCCTACAATGGACCTAATCACCTAATAAGGACTCTTAAGGCATGATGGGTCTTCGAATATACCAGAGATTTTTCTCCTACTTTATATGGATGAATAAAGTAGAGTTTATTTAAACCAAGTTCTAAAGTTCGCTATGTGGGCAAGCCCCCATAGTTAATTATATCCTAAGGAAGGTGAGTTCCTTAGGAATACTCTCGATTAAAGTATGCAATTATTGTCTCTAAAAATTTTATGGTTAGACTATCAAAGGATTGATTATATTTGGGAAAAAATTAATTGGGAAAGCTCAAAGAGTAGACTTACTTTGAGAAGCTAAAGGGAATGAGTAGGAAATGCTCATGATAGAAGCCTAGTAAGCATTCCAACCTATCCTATAATTGTGTTTTATATATTTGAAATTGAGAGGATTGATTTCATTAAAGTTGACACTTTATTAAAATACTAGACTTATAATCTCACAACATAAGGTTGTGAAAATGCCTAAGATGTGAGGATTTATATTTGTAGCGTGAAGGAAACATCTATCTCTGATCCTAGAACTAGGGAGATTTGGTATAAGTCAAAGCACAACCTAAGTCTATGCAGAGATGTGTATTTAGTTTACCTCCACAAGAGAGGATAAAACACCCAATTGTTGGGCTTACAACCGCATGGAGTGGTAGCCAGCTAACTCCTCATCCACTTTAAAGTTATGCAGGCAAGTCATATAATTTTGCAAGATAGTTAGACTGTTATTATTAGAAAGAAAATAAAGATTCTTAAACCCACTCCCTAAGAGACTAGAGCATGAGTGGTCTGAATAATGACTTAGTCTAATGCAAATCTTTTCAATTTTTATTTGATTTTGGACTCTTCATTTTGACAAAGCCTATAAGATTTTTCCCTAAATGCATGTTGAAATGAGTTATGGGTCAAATCAAGAGAGAAGTGGGTGAATCTTCACAAGAGGAGTTGCTCTCATTGGTCAAGTGCCCCATGCATGCAAGAACGACTTTGCAAGAGTGGTAAAAGATGCATACATGATATTGGACATACAACCATACAACTAAGGGGTTGCTAAATTTTTTAATTATCTTGATTTAATGCTTAGGCTTTATGTGAGGTTTTGAGTTATTTAGAAATTTAATTATGAGTTGTAGTTGGGTAAAAAATTTATTTTTCCTTAAGAGCCTAATCTCATCGAGGCCATACAACAAACACCAATCATAAAGAAACTATAAAATGGCATGTAATTTCTAATTCACAAGCTAAACATAACATTAAACATTTTATAGCTACCGCAAAAGAATAAAAGGTCGGTGTGGTCAGGTACCGCCATACAACCCGAAAAGAAAATGGGTAGCCGAGCTCTACCCTTATACAACCCAGATTATAAAAGAATAATTACAATTTAGAATGAATACATTCTATTGGAGTCTTCATCTTTTTCAAATTTTCATGTCTTCTTTCCTTTTCTTTGCTTCTTTAATTTGGCTCACTTCAAGGCATCACATGGCACATAAGACATAGTCTTCTAGCCAATGCTCATCCTAGTTCCCCCCGTAGCACTAATCCTAATTCATAATTGCAAAATTACATCTAAATAGAAAGAGTAAATCTAACTACACCTACAAAATAGAGGTTAGCTAAACATACATTCCACCCAAGCAATTATATTTATAATTTGGACTTAGCACCCTACACATGGGTAACCAAGCCCACCTGTCCTAACTTGGATTATGCTTAGGGGCTTAAGCAACCTGTAAAGAGAGCATTTATATTTATTGTTTAACAACCCCTTAAGCATAATCCCATGTAGAAAAATTTGATTAGGCTAATAGCCTAACATCCAGTCTACGAAACATACACCCTAACACCTAGTCTAAAATAATACATCAAAAAACAAAACATAGATCAAACTAAGCACCACCCTAACATAAAGCCAGAAGTGGTGACTTAATTCTAATGTATGTGTTAAGGCTTATGTGGTATGTCCTAACTAGGCTTTAGAGTTAAGATTTTTCTAAGTAAGAAATGATTTAATTATAAAGGATGATTTCACTTTAAGTGGCTTAATTGATTTGTAAGTTTTACTTAATGTTTTCTTTTATTTCACTTGATTTACACTTAACAACTAAGTGTTATAAAGAGAAGAAAAGAGAGGATCACCCTCCATTATCTCTACCTTAAGCCACATATAAAATATTTTAATTAATCAATTCTCTTTAATGAATGGATTATTATATATTTTAATTAATCTTAAGTTTAGGTTCACTTTAAATAATCTCATTTAATAAGAAAGACATCTTAAGATTAATTGGAGTTGATTACTATCACACAACACATGTTTGTTCATTTCTTTCCATCATATGTAACATGCATATGATTAAGTCCTAAACACATATATGCATACAATATGTTTTTTACACACTTAAATACAGGATGCATGAATGAGTTTTATATAAAAGAAGGATTCTCATTCATTAGCTAAATACACATTCAAATGTATGAAAGTTCTAAACAAGTACTTCGCCATTATTTGACCAGGAGAACGAGATAGAAACCTCCTTAGGGCTACTTAAAGCCGTGCGTCCTCGGGTGTCCAGACTAGATATACCTACTATTCTTAAATACATGTAGATGTATAAACAACTATAAGAATGGAAATCATGCAAAAATTGTATTTTTGTTTTGAATTATGCATATGGAATAAGGTGAGATTTTTATTCATTAACTAATTGCACACACAAGTGTATAAAAGTTATAAGAAAGTACTTTCATTATTTAACCAGGGAAATGAGGTAGAAACCTCTTTGGGACTACTTAAAGCCGCATGGCCCCTGTCCGTGACTAGATATATCCACTATTCTTAAATACTCATGAGTGTATAAACAACTATAAGAATGTAAACCATGCAAGAATGGTATTTTGATTTATTTATACATGTGAGCTAAAATTCTATCTAAATTCTAACATGGATATACATAAGAATAAATCCAAGTAAGTGTTGTGTCCTTTTCAAATGAACTATACACTTGTTAATATTCATATCCATATGTAAATTCATGAAGATTAAAGAAAAGAGAACTTCATATCACATGTTATAAGTTGTAAGCACATACAAACTTATAAAAACACATAATTATCATTACTCTAGTTATAGTTGATTTATATACTTTTAAGATAATTTTCTATTTAATAGTGATAATAACCACACATATTTTTAATTTAAGCCAACACATGCAACTTGACATGAGAAAATCATTTCATTTAATTAATTTTTGAAAAGGATGAATGCATGATTACAAGTGGCATACAACATTTAATATAATTGGAGAGAAATAAAAGAACATAAGCACATAATTTCATTCAATCCAATTAATTTCTAATGACAACCATATTAAATAAGATCATTTAAAACAAACCAAAGTTTCTTAATGCCATTTTTTTAATTTCATGTTTGATTTGATTTAAGAAATGTGAGAAAGATTTTCTAATCCTAATCCCATTCCCCATATGTAAATTAATTTGATTTAATGAAAAGCAATTAGGTTGATTTTATAAATTGGTTAAGTCAAGCACGGATTAAATCAATTAATTAAACCATTACCTATGTTACCTTAAGGTAATTAAATAATTATGAGATAATATGATATGCAAATAAATTAAAAAGTAAATAACAATGCTCCTATGAAATGAAAGAGGCCTAATGTAATTAGTTCACAATCATTAATTAATTAAGCTTAAGGAACTAACTTAATTACTTTTATGATTTTCTCACACATGTGAGCTGACCATAATTTCAGCTCTTTTTTAGGTTATTGAACACTTAAAGAACTACCTAAGGATTAATTAGAGAAATTATATTTAATTAAAATTTTAATTTAATTGATCAAAAGATTAATCCATTAATTCACCTTCCTTTAATTAATTACCGGTTAATAATTATCTTTTGAGATGAAATGGGCTTAAGGGAAAAGGTAGGGAAAGAGGTCCCAACTTAATTCCATAAGCCATCCACTTGATCAAGCATGACTTAATGTGATTTGGATTTTAACTTAGCTAATTAAGTCATGAATTAATTAATTAATCATTAATTAATACTTTGGTTGGAAAGAGAGGGAAAATTAGAGAAAAGATTAGGAGGGAGGCTCCAATCCCTAGTCTCCTTACTGCTCAACATTAATTAAGGGTCCAAATAGTTAATTAATTACTGTTCATATATTAATTATCACTTATTTAAGTAAGAAGGTAATTAGGCCTTAATCATAAATTTTTTTAATTAAGCAACCAATAAATTCCAAGAAAAATAGGGGAGAAGAGGTCATACCCTAAACATCCTCTAAAGTTTGAAATCAATTGGATGATTAATTATGCTAATTAAGCTTTCAATTAAACCTTAAGTTAAAATTACTATTCAAAATTAATTAAGGATAATTTTAATGGATTTTGCTCTAAAATACCTTTAAAACGAGCCCTTATTTTATTTTTAGATTTTTCTATAATTAGTTATGAATTTTAAAAGTTTTAGCATTAAAAATGGATTAATTAACCCTAATTCAAGCCCTAATCCCATCGGCGCCATGTGGCATGCTGACATGGCATGCTTGCCATGTGGCACGATGGGATTGGGTATTTAAGTTATCACATCTAAAGGCTGAATCTGCTGATGACGTATGTGTTTTCTTATAGATTGTTTGATCTAAGATCAGACAACCATGATTAATCTCATGGTTGAGTATGATTAATTTAGTTGATCTAGCATGATTTGATCGATTGTTAGTTCGACATGCGAACAGATGGTCTGATCGCTCCTCCCGAAGCGACAAGAGAGACCCCATCGTTTGTTGCTTGATCTGAGCTCACCTGAGCTTGAATGGAGATAAAATCAATCCCACACCATCAGGGAGGCAAAATAAAGAGATCTAACTGTGGAAATCTCACGACATGCAATTTTTCTTCAAAAAGTTCCAAACCATTTTAAGTTAAAGGTCAGTTTCAATGACATACCTCACTGGAGCTTCGGACTGGCATTTCTGATGATTGAGGAAGTTTTGTTTAGTAGAAACAAAGCCCTGTTGAGCAGCACGAGCTTTGATTTGAGGTGGATTACTCGGAAGGCCAAGGCACGAGATAGAAGTGGTCGCCGATCAAACTCCACCTCCGGCCATTAGGAAGCTTGGGGATGATTCATTCTTGTCTGCTCCAAGGATGGTGTGCACAAGGTTAATTGCACTTTGATGGAGGTTTGAGCAAATGGCAATCGATTGGGGCTCCTTATTTCAATTTTGTAAAATCGATAGAGGAAGAGTTGGGAGCTCAGAAACTTAGAAATCGCTCTAGGATGTGCGATTCTGCAGGGTTGAATCAAGGTGTGTGTGTCGGATTTGTGAGAATGAGGAGGGTATACATAGTCATTCCTTGGATGACTAGGCTTGTTTGGTCATTTTGATCAAATGGATATCATGGGGAGCTTGATTTGGGCAGGGAATCATCTTAGTCGATCACTTGAGGAGGGTGTGAGAGTGGCTACCATAGGAGTAGTGTCCTATGGCTTTCCAAGTGTTCTAATAGGAATGGGGAGGTGATTTCATCTCCCCATGAGTCATGGCTGACCTAACCACCCTTGGGTTAGGTTAGCTAGTGTCCTTGGTGCCTAAGTGGACCAATAGATGGGTGCCAAGTGGCCAAGGAAGAGAAATGATCATTCCCCCAAGTGATTTGCCTCATGTGATGCCCTTAGCCCAAGGGTATCTTGATCATTTGGCAATGTATTTGATCTGGGCATATTTGAGATGAGTCAAAAGTGGGTTAGCCCAAATTTCAAGTGATTTGGAGTTCATTTGGCTTGATTTGGTTTAATGTGACATATTTAGGTCAAATTGAAGGTAAAGTTGATCAATTGATCAAATTAGGTCAATCCAAGGGTTGGGTCAAGTTCAAATGACCATTTGGAGTGTATTGGTGTCATTGGTTTGGTTCAATTTGCTTTGAATTTGATTTTGGCTCTTTTGGATTCATATATGTCAAATGGGTCAAGTTAACCAATTTGACCAAATAGGCCAAATTGGCTTGGGTTGGGTGTTGGTTCAAGTTCAATTAGTTAATTGAAAATGATTGTAGGCTTTGGTTTGAATCAATTTGGATTTAATTTGATTTTGGCCAATTTGATCCTTTAGGTCAATTTGGATTAAGTTAAGTTGGGGTTGACCAATTGGTCAAATTAGTCTCATGGCTTTGGTCAAGTTCAATAATTAATTTAGAATGAACTTGAGCCATTGGTTACAATCAATTTGGGTTTTGGCTAGGTTCATATGGGTATAGTGTTTACTTTCAGTTGCAGGTGTATGTCTATGTACATTGGGGGGAGAGGGGGCGCACCACATAGATCTGAGGATGGACACCACAAAGATCTAAGGATGTACTTATTGAGGTGATCGAGTATGACATCAAGGGATAGTGCACTATCTCCAGAGATAGAAATCACTACCCTACGATGTACCTAATCACCTAATAAGGACTCCTAAGGCTTCAATGTACCATAGATTTATCCCCTACTTTACATGGATGAATAAAGTAGGATTTATTTAAACTGGGTTTAAAGTTTTCTATGGGGGAAGCCCCCATAGTTAATTCATCCTAAGGAAGGTGAATTCCTTAGGAATACTCTCGATTAAATATGCAATTGTTGTACTTATTGAGGTGATCAAGTATGACATCAAGGGATAGTGCACTATCTTTAGAGATAGAAATCACTACCCTATGATGGACCTAATCACCTAATAAGGACTCCTAAGGCATGATGGGTCTTCGAATGTACCAGAGATTTATCCCCTACTTTACATGGATGAATAAAATAGGTTTATTTAAACTGGGTTCTAAAGTTCCCTATGAGGGCAAGTCCCTATAGTTAATTCATCCTAAGGAAGGTGAATTCATAAGAATACTCTCAATTAAAGTATGCAATTATTGATCTCCAAAGAATTCAAAGATAGGACTATTAATAAATTAGCTATATTTGGAAGAACAAGTGGGATAGGTCAAAAGGAAAGACTTATTATCAAAATCAAATGAAAATGAGTAGAGGATGCTCATAATACTAGGAAACTTAGTGAGCATCTTAAACTATCCTATGGTTGGGCTTTATCTATTTGAAATTGAGGAGAATTATATGTCTGAGTTGAAATTTTACTAGAATTCTAGGACTTATAATTCCACAATACAAGATTGTGAAAATATCTAAGAGGTGAGGATTTATGCTTGTAGCTCCAAAGGAAAATAACAATCTCAGATCCTAAATCTAGGGAGCTTTGGCCAGGACCAAAGCACGACCTAAATCTAAGGCAAAAGTGGGTATATTGTTTACCTCCACAATAAAGAGTAAACCATTTGACTGTTGGACATATAACCGCTTGCAGTGGCAGCCAGCTAACTCCTATGTTTTAAAATCATGTGGTCAAGTCTTATGATTTTGCAAGATGGCTAGGTTGTTATTATTTAGAAAAGAAACTAAAAGTCCTTAAACCCACTCCTTAAGAGACTAGAGCATGAGTTGTATGAATAATGACTTAGTCTAATGCAAATCTTTTCAAGTTTTATTTGATTTTGACTCTTTATTTTGACATGGGCTATAGGATTTTTATATGCCTAAATGCATGGTGAAATTGATTATGGGCTAAATCAAAAGAGAAAGAGGTGTTCTTCCGTCATAGGCTCTTAAAGGTTAAGCCCATTTCTATTTGACAAAAATGGAAGCCCTCTCTTAACAAGAGTGAAATAAAAGGATATGCGTGATGTTAAACATACAACATCTAGCTAAGGGGTTGCTAAATATTTTATAATCTTGATTTAATGCCCAAGCTTTTTGTGAGGTTATGAGTTATTTTAGAAAGGTTAGTTATGAGTTGTTAATTGGGGTAGAAAAATTATTTTTTATCATAAGAGTCTAATCACATCCAGGCCATACAACAATAACCAATTATAAATAAACTATGAAAATATATACTTTTTCTAATGAATAAGTTAAACAAAACATCAAACAATTTATATATCTGTCATAAAAGAATAAAAGGCCCTTGTGGTCAAGTACTATCGTACAACCAGAAAAAGGAATGGGTAGCTGAGCTCTACCCTTATATATCCCGGTATAAAGAAAGAATAATTACAATTTAATTACAACAAATGAATAAGTGCTATGGGGGGTCTTCAAATCTTCAAGACTCTTTCTTTCCTTCATTTCCTCCTTTCATTTGGTTGGGCAAGCTCCATAAGATCACATGATACATAAGACTTGGTCTTGTAACCAACATTTATCTTAAGCCCCCATAGCACTTATCCTAATTTCTAATGAAAAATTATATTAAAAATAGGAAAAGTAAATCTAACTATACCTGCAAAATAATTATTAGCTAAACATACTATACAACCCAAGCAGTTATATGGCTAATTTGGGCTTAACACCCTGTACATAGGTAACCAAGTCCACCTATCCTAATGTAGATTATTCTTAGGGGTTAAGCAACCTACACAGCAAAATATTTATATTTAATTTAAGCACCCCTTAAGTATAATCTCCTACAAAAAATATGATTAGGCTAATCACGACCTAACATCCAGTCTACACACATACACCCTAACATCCACTCTATAATATTACATCATAAAATAAAACATACATCAAACCATGCACCACCCTAACATAAAGTTAGAAGTGGTGACTTAATTTAATGTGCATATGCTAAGGCTTGTGCGGTATGTCCTAGCTTGAAAGACATTTAATCATAAAGGGTGGTTTCACTTTGAATAGTTTAATCGATTTGTAAAATTTTACTTAATATTTTCTTTTATTTCATTTGACTTACATGAAACAACTAAGTGTTATGAAGAGAAGGAAAGAGAGGATCACTCTTTTATCCATATCTTAAGTCACATCTAAAGCAAATTAATTAATCAATTTCCTTTAGTGAATGGCTTCTTATATATTTTAGTTAGTCCTAAGTTTAGGTTCACTTTAAATAAAATCATTCAATAATAAAAGACATCTTAAGCTTAGTTGGAATGAATTACTATCACACAACACATATTTATCCATTTCCTTTACCATGTATATCATGCATATGATTAAAGCCTAAGCATAACTATACATGCAATTTATATCTTAGCACACTTAAACGATGAATATAAGCAAATGTATTTGGAATTAATATTCCATTTGGTTGAATGATTTTTTTGTCATATTGATTTAAAGATCTATCTAAATTCTTATGCAAAAGCAAAAGGGAAGAACCTTAAATCACATGACTACTCAACTCAACCAAATAAGCAAAGGGTGAATGCATGCCTTTTTAATAGAAAGATAGGGTTTTCATTCATTAGCTAAATACACATCCACATGTATAAAAGCTTTAAGCGAGTACGTCGCCATTATTCTGCACTAAGGGAACGAGGCAGGAATATCCTTGGGGCTACTTAAAGCCATGCATCCCTGGAATGTCCAGACTAATATACCGCTATTCTTAGATACATATGGATGTATAAACAACTACAAGAATAGAAACCCATGTAAAAATTGTATTTTTTATTTGTTTAATTTATTTGTGTCAATGAATTAAAGCTCTATCTAAATTCTAATATCTAAATGCATGATAATGAAATCAAGCAGGTATGTCCCCATTGTTTAACACCAAGGGAATGAGGTAGGAACCTCCTTAGGGCTACTTAAAGTCGTGCATCTCTGGGATGTCCAGACTAATATACCACTAACATTCTTACTTATGCAAGTCAACACATGAATATAAGAGAGAGAGAGAGAGAGAGAGAGAGAGAGAGAGAGAGACTTTAATTCATACACTAAATTTATATTCTCTTGCATTTCCTATGTATATATAACTAAATTTGTAACATATATGTATATTCAATCATTATTAAGATTTTGAAAATATATTTGAGATTTAATAATGATACTAGCCACACATATTTTAAATTTAAATCAACACATGCAATTTGACATAAAGGAAGCTATTTTTATTTAATTAATTTAAAAGACATGAATGCATGAGTACATATGACATACAATATTTAGCATGAATGGAAGGAAATAAAGAAACAAGCATGTAA
Source organism: Cymbidium sinense (assembly GCA_021442155.1). NCBI lineage: Eukaryota > Viridiplantae > Streptophyta > Magnoliopsida > Asparagales > Orchidaceae > Cymbidium > Cymbidium sinense. Next base: position 20,062,234 of record CM038232.1, on the reverse strand, counting down.
TTTCATTCATTCCAACTAAGTCCTAAGGACAATCATATTAAATAAGATTACTTAAAATAAATCAAAGTTCTTTAATGTCATTTCATTTTTATGTTTCATTTAATTTAAGAAATATAAAAGGGGTTTGCTAATCCTAATCCCATTCTCCATGTATGAGTTAATTTGGTTTAATGAAGAATAATTAGGTTGATTTTATATTTTAATTATGTTAGGATATGAATTCAGTTAATTAATTAACTCTTACCTATATCACCTCAAGTTAATTAACTAATTAATAGTGAGCCAATATGATATGCAACCGCATGAAAAGTAAACTAGCAATGCTCCTAAGAAATAAAAAGGGCCTGATGCAATTGGCTCATGATTAATAGTTAAATAAGCTTAAGGGATCTCACTTAACTACTTTTATGATTTTCTCACACATGTGAGTTAACCATAATTTCATTAGCTTTCTCTTTAGGCTATTGAACACCCAAAGAGCTACCCAAGATTGATTAAAGGTAATTAGATGTGAAGTAGATTTTAGATTAAGTTAATTAAGCTCATTAATCCATTTGATTAAGCATTAATCATTTTTTAATTAACTTAAGGAAAGAGATCAAGAAAGAGGCCTTAATCTCAATCCCTAAGTCTCATATTTTATCACTTAGGCTTTGATTTTATGTTGAGGATTAATTAATTAATTAAGCAATTAATTACCACATTAATCATTAATTAATTTGACTCTAAAAGTAAAGAGAAATTTAGGAAATGAATTAGGAAAAGTATCCCAATCATACTCCCTAAGCTCCCTTACAAATGAGGTTATTATGTTTAAATAATTATTAAGTCACTTCATTCACTAATTATCACTAATAAAATTAAGAAAGTGATTAAGGCTTAATCAATTAATTTCTCTAATTAAGCAATCAATAAAATCTTAGAAAATAGGAGAGGCACAGGTCATCCCCTAAACATCCACAAAAAATTTGAGATTAATTGAGTAATTAATTAAGAAATAATTAAGCTAATTAGATTTCCAATTAAACTTTAATTAAGACAAAATCACTATTTAAAATCAACGAATGATAATTTTCCTAGATTCTACTCTGAAATATCTTTAAAATGAGCCTAAGTTTTATTTTTTTATTTTTCTAGGATTAGTTATGATTTTAGGAAGTTTCAGCCTTAAAATTAGACTATTTAGCCCTAATTAGAGACTTAATCCAATAGGGCCACGTGGTAGCTAATATGACGTGCTTTCCACATGGCATGACGGGATTCACTATTTAAGTTTTCATATCCAAAGGATGACTCGGATACTGGCGGGCATGCTACTCTGTGGACCATCCGATCTAAGATCGATCAGATCTATGATTTAGGAAGAGAATCAAGGGATCTAATGCAAGATCTAATTAGAGCCGTTCGTTCCAATTACATGGAACAGACAGCTCATGATCTATACCTTTCACGAGTAGCGAAAGGCAGATGCTGTCCATCTTTCCCTATTTGATCCGAGCTCACCTGAGCTCGGATTGCCTCCAAATTCATCCCACACCTTCGGGGAGTGGAGACGCACACATCCAATGGTTTAAAACATATGACGTTTAGATTTACTTTAAAAAGACCAAGCGATTTTTCATACAAGGCTTGATTTGTAAAATTACCTCACCAGAGCTAATGTCCGGCGGTGGATTGTTAGAGGTAGCTTCGCCTAGTTGAGGCGAGGCCCTGTTGAGAAGCTTTGAGCTTGATTTGGTGTAGAGTGCTCGGTTGACCAATCCACGTGTGTGAAGGCTTCGGCTCTGATCAAACTCTGATCTCCAATGCTTGGGAAGGCTTGGAGTTGGTTTGATTGGCTTCGACGGAGTACTAGAATGGTGTGGGTGCAAGGAATTAAAATTTGATTTAGTGGAGGGAGAGTATTGTTCGGAAGAGTGGTGTTCTATTTTGGCTTTGCTTGAGGATGATGAATGCTGATTGAGGAAGACTTGGGATGCTCTGGGAAACTCTGTGAGATTTCAAAATTGCATTAGGAAGTCACAAAGTGATTGGTATCGAATCTCGCTCGAATTGAGGGGGTATACCCATCAATTGCCCATGATGGATGGAAGAGATGGCTTCTAAAAATCCAACCGATTGGCGCTGAGTCATCAAGGTCACACCACCATGTGGCTCACCAGGAGTGGACGAAGTGGTGGTAGGAGTCTCAAGGCTTGATTTGGAAGGATTGTGTTGGATTGATCTTCCTTACATCCATTGGGTTCAGCCATGAGGGGGATTGGCTTGGCTTATTACCCTTGGTCCATGGAAGATGCTAAGATGGCTTAGGTTGGGCTAGGAAGTTTAGGAGTTCCTCATTTGGCAAGTGGTGGGCTACCATGGGGGAGGCAAAGTGGACTTTGCCACTTATGGAAAGAATCCAATGCAAAGAGAGGGTGTCCATTGGTTAATTGCCTTAGGATAGGTTCCACATGGATTTGGGCTAGCTTGGCGCTGACCTAGGGTTCATTTGGGTTAGGTTAGGTTAGCCACCAAGGTTCCAAAAAGTGGTTTTTGGGTGATTTGGCTTCATATGGTCAAAATAGGCTCATTTAGGTTGGGTTGGATTGACCAATTGTTCAAATTGGGCTCAATCATGGCTTTGGTCAAGTTCAACAAGTGATTTGGGATGTTTTGGTTCAATTGGTTTTGATTAATTTGGCTTAGATTTGAATTTGACTCACTTGGATTCAAAAGGGTCAAATGGGTTAAATTGACCAATTTGACCAAATTGGGTTGGGTTAGGTGTTGAGTCAAGTTCAATTGGTTGATTGAAAATGATTGTAGGCTTTGGTTTGGTTTAATTTGGGTTTAATTTAGATTTTGGCCAATTTGACCCTTTAGGTTAATTAGGTTGGGTCAAGTTGACCATTTGGTCAAATTGGGCTCAATCATGGCTTTGGTCAAGTTCAACAAGTGATTTGGAATAAACTTAAACCATTGGTTGCAATCAATTTGGATTAAATTATGATTTGACTCATTTTGGCTTTTTAGGCCAATTTGGGTCAACTTAGGTAAAATGGCCAATTGGACTTGGTTTGGCTCAATTGATGGTTTGGTCATGTTCAATCATTGATTATGAGTGGGTTTGAGTCAATGGTTTCAATTAATTTGGTACATGGTGGATTTTGGCTAGTTTGGGTTTCAGTTAGTTAAGTGTTGACTTGGTAAAAGGCCTAGGTTGACTTGGTTTGACCCAATTCAAGATAATTGATTTAGGATGATTGTTGATCATGATATGGGGTTTGGATGAGCTTAGTTCAATCCAATTTGGGTTGAATTAGAACTTGGTTCAAAAAGGTCTTTTAGGTCACTTTGGGTTAAGTGGACCTAACTGGGTTCAATTAGCTTGATCATGGCTTAATTCAAGTTTAATTGAACCACATATGGACTTAGGATGGAAATATAAATCGAATTGCAAGTGGTTTGGAGTCAAATGAATTTTGGTTCATATGCTAATTTCAAGTCAAAAGGGGTCAACATGGGCTTGACTTGAGTTGACTTGGGTTTGATTTGATAATTATGGTTTGTGTTTATATTTAGAAGAATGATTGAAGGAGTGATTGAATCATGAAGAATCCATGGGTTTTGAGTTGATTTGGATATTATTTAGTTAAGTTTAAGAAACTGGCTAAAATGGTTAAAGTTAGAATTTGATTTGATTTGGGTATGGTTTTGCCTAAGCATATGAAGGTGGTTCATATGGCTTAAAGGATTTTAATTTGAATTAAATCATAGGTTTCAATTGTTTTGTGTTAGATTTGATTTGATTTAGGATTAAATTTGGTATTTGAGAAAATCAATTGAATTGGGGTTGATTTGAATTTGGTTAAGGCTAAGTCCATAAGATATAATCAAAGGGCTTAGAGAGGGGTTTGAAATTTAAATTTAATCACGGGTTTCAATTATTTGGTCTAGAATTGGATTTATGACCTTGGAATTTGAAGTTGAGGTTTAGTTTGGTAGAAGGAATCAAGGATTGGGTTTAAGGCTATGTTGACCTCACTTTCAGAGAGTGAGCTCTCAACTTTCTTATCATATCTAGGACTCTTATGACACTAAGAGGTCCTTAAGACACTTCTAGTGATTAGAACACTTAACCTAATCCTAGAGACTTAGAAGAGTTATCCATAAGGATAGGTTGTGCCTTAGGATTTAGAGGACTAGCCTACCCTATAGTCTAAACTCAATCCTTGCTTCCTTCTTCCAAATCAAACCTCAAATTCAAATCCAAATTCCCAAATCAATTCCAAATTCAACGATTGAAATCCATGATTAAATTTAAACTCTAAATCCCTTCCTACGCCCTTTGATTTTATCTTATGGACTTAGCCTTAACCAAATTCAAATCAACCCCAATCCAATTGATTTTCTCAATTATCAAATTCAATCCCAAATCAAGTGCTAAATCATAAATCAATTCCAAACTCCAACTGATTGAAACTTAAATCAAATTAAATTTGTAATTTTAACACTTTTAGCCAAATTCTTGAACTTGGCTAAATGATACCCAAATCAATTGAAAACTCATGGATTCCTTCAGGATTCAATCATTCCTACAATCATTGACCTAAATATAAATATAAACCACCATTATCAAACTAAATCCAAGCTAACCCAAATCAAACCCAAGTTAGCCCTTTTGACTTGAAATTGCCATATGATCCAAAACCCATATGGCTCCAAACCACTTGCAATTGGATTTATATTTCAATCCTAGGCTCATATGTGAGTTCAACTAAACTTGAATCAAGCCATGATCAAGCCAATTAACCCCTTTAGGCTCACTTGACCCAAAGTCACCTAAAGAAATATTTTTGAGCCAAGTTCTATTCCAACCCAAATTGGATTGAACTAAGCCCATCCAAACCCTACAACATAACCAACAATCACCCTAGGGGGATCAATTACCTTAAATTGGGTCAAACCAAGTCAAACCTAGCCTTTGACCAAGTCAACATTTAGCCCAAATGAAACTCAAACTAGCCAAAATCTACCATATGCCAAATTGATTAAAACCATTGATTCAAACCAACTCATAATCAATGATTCAACATGTCCAAACCCTCACTTGAGCTAAACCAAGCCTAATTGGCCATTTTGACCTAAGTTGACCCAAATTGGCCTAAAAGCCAAAATGGGTAAAATCATGATTTGTTCCAAATTGAAACCAATTGCCCAAGTTCATCCTAAATCACTTATTGAACTTGACCAAAGTCATGATTGAGCCCAATTTGTCAACTTGACTCAACCTAGCCCCAATTGACCTAAAGGGTCAAAAAGGCCAAAATTCAAATGAATTCCAAATTAAACCAAACCAAAGCCTACAATCATTTTCATTCAACCAATTGAACTTGACTCAACACCTAACCCAATCCAATTTGGTCAAATTTTGACCCTTTTGAATCCAAATGAGTCAAATCCAAACCTAGGCCAAAACAATCCAAATTAATTGAACCAAAATATCCCAACTCATCATATGAACCTAACCCAAGCCTTAGTTTGACCCAATTTGACCAATTGGTCAACCCAACCCAACCTAGCCCAAATGGAACCCATTTGACCAATCGAAGCCAAACCACTCAAATCCAACTTATGGAATCTTGTGGGCTAATCTAACTCTTAAACTCACCCTAGGTCAGCCTAAGACCTTGCCAATAGTTAAGTGGGCCCCACCAAAAGGATTAGCCATCAATCCATGGGATTTAAACTTCAAAACCAATAGATCCAAGCCAAGTTAAATCTCCCATCCCCATGGCAGCCCCTTAGCAGTCTATAAAACCTTCCCTTAACCCACCTAGTCCACCTAACTCATCCTAGGTCGACTAGGGACCTTTGGGAGGTGAGTTGACTCACCTTTAACCCAAATCGAGGACACATTGGATCCAAGCTTTGCAAACCTTGCACAATGGATCCATGGTTGCTTCCCCTCACTTCTCCCATACCTGGCATGCCACCCTGACATGATAGAGACAAGTCCGGTGGTCAAACGGTGGTAATTCGGTGCAAAATGTGCGCACGTGGCCGTCCATCCTTCCCGTGAATTGAGGGGTATACCCCCTCAATTCGAGCATGATTTTGAAGGCATTCGAAAGCTTTGAGTCTAGGAAGCATTTTAGAAACCTCAAAGAGTGATTCCAAGCCTTATTGAGGGCTCCAAAATTTGGATTTCCCATTCCCGTGCAAGGTCAAAATAGGGGAGGGCAATGTCGATCCATACTCTCTTATTTCATAATCAAACCCAAATTCCTCTTAGCCACACCATCACCATACCTAGTTGAGCATAAACAGACCAATTCCCAAGCTTCTAAGCCATGGGAGGAGTGAGTTTGATTAAGACTGAATGCCAAAGGAGGGGTGCTTGGTCTACAGAGCATTCCACACCAAATCAATCTCGGACTTCTTCAACAGGGCCTCGCCTCAACTAGGCGAAGCTACCTCCGATGACCCACTGCTGGACATTAGCTCCGGCGAGGTTACTTTACAAACTGAGCCTTATATGCAAAAATGGGTTGGTCTTTTATGAAGTAAATTCAAATCCCATGTGAATTTGACTGTTGGATTTGTATCCCCCTGCTCTCGAAGGCGTGGGATCAGTTTGATCCCAATTCAAGCTCAGGTGAGCTCATATCAAATGAGAAAGATGGATGGTGCCCATCGTTCGCTGCTTGCAAAGAAGGAAGATCATATGCCATCCGTTTCATGTGATTGGAATGGTTAGGCTAATATCAGCCTAACATCCAGTCTACGAAACATACACTCTAACATCTAGTCTAAAACAATACATCACAAAACAAAACATACATCAAACTAAGCATCGCCCTAACATAAAGCCAAAAGTGGTGACTTAATTCTAATGTATGTGTTAAGGCTTATGTGGTATGTCCTAACTAGGCTTTAGAGTTAAGATTTTTCTAAGTAAGAAATGATTTAATTATAAAGGATGATTTCACTTTAAGTGGCTTAATTGATTTGTAAGTTTTACTTAATGTTTTCTTTTATTTCACTTGATTTACACTTAACAACTAAGTGATATAAAGAGAAGAAAAGAGAGGATCACCCTCCATTATCTCTACCTTAAGCCGCATCTAAAATATTTTAATTAATCAATTCTCTTTAATGGATGGATTATTATATATTTTAATTAATCTTAAGTTTAGGTTCACTTTAAATAATCTCATTTAATAAGAAAGACATCTTAAGATTAATTGGAGTTGATTACTATCACACAACACATGTTTGTTCATTTCTTTCCATCATATGTAACATGCATATGATTAAGTCCTAAACATATATATGCATACAATATGTTTCTTACACACTTAAATGCAGGATGCATGAATGAGTTTTATAGAAAAGAAGGATTCTCATTCATTAGCTAAATACACATTCAAATGTATGAAAGTTCTAAACAAGTACTTCACCATTATTTGACCAGGAGAACGAGATAGAAACCTCCTTAGGGCTACTTAAAGCCGTGCATCCTCGGGTGTCCAGACTAGATATACCTGTAATTCTTAAATACATGTAGATGTATAAACAACTATAAGAATGGAAATCATGCAAAAATTGTATTTTTGTTTTGAATTATGCATATGGAATAAGGTGAGATTTTTATTCATTAGCCAATTGCACACACAAGTGTATAAAAGTTATAAGAAAGTACTTCATCATTGTTTGACCAGGGAAGTGAGGTAGAAACCTCTTTGGGACTACTTAAAGCCATGCGTCCTCAGGTGTCCAGACTAGATATATCCACTATTCTTAAATACTCATGAGTGTACAAACAACTATAAGAATGTAAACCATGCAAGAATGGTATTTTGATTTATTTATACATGTGAGCTAAAATTCTATCTAAATTCTAACATGGATATACATAAGAATAAACCCAAGCAAGTGTTGTGTCCTTTTCAAATGAACTATACACTTGTTAATATTCATATCCATATGTAAATTCATGAAGATTAAAGAAAAGAGAACTTCATATCACATGTTATAAGTTGTAAGCACATACAAACTTATAAATACACATAATTATCATTACTCTATGTGTTATAGTTGATTTATATACTTTTAAGATAATTTTCTATTTAATAGTGATAATAACCACACATATTTTTAATTTAAGCCAACACATGCAACTTGACATGAGAAAATCATTTCATTTAATTAATTTTTGAAAAGGATGAATGCATGATTACAAGTGGCATACAACATTTAATATAATTGGAGAGAAATAAAAGAACATAAGCACATAATTTCATTCAATCCAATTAATTTCTAATGACAACCATATTAAATAAGATCATTTAAAACAAACCAAAGTTTCTTAATGCCATTTTTTTAATTTCATGTTTGATTTGATTTAAGAAATGTGAGAAAGATTTTCTAATCCTAATCCCATTCCCCATATGTAAATTAATTTGATTTAATGAAAAGCAATTAGGTTGATTTTATAAATTGGTTAAGTCAAGCACGGATTAAATCAATTAATTAAACCATTACCTATGTTACCTTAAGGTAATTAATTAAATAATTATGAGATAATATGATATGCAAATAAATTGAAAAGTAAATAACAATGCTCCTATGAAATTAAAGAGGCCTAATGTAATTAGTTCATAATCATTAATTAATTAAGCTTAAGGAACTAACTTAATTACTTTTATAGTTTTCTCACATATGTGAGCTGACCATAATTTCATTAGCTCTTTGTAGGTTATTGAACACCTAAAGAACTACCTAAGGATTAATTAGAGAAATTAGATTTAATTAAAATTTTAATTTAATTGATCAAAATATTAATCCATTAATTCACCTTCCTTTAATTAATTATCAAGGTTAATAATTATCTTCTGAGATGAAATGGGCTTAAGGGAAAAGGTAGGGAAAGAGGTCCCAACTTAATTCCATAAGCCATCCACTTGATCAAGCATGACTTAATGTGATTTGGATTTTAACTTAGCTAATTAAGTCATGAATTAATTAATTAATTAATCATTAATTAATACTTTGGTTGGAAAGAGAGGAAAATTAGAGAAAAGGATTGGAGGAGGCTCCAATCCACTTCCCTAGTCTCCTTACTGTTCAACATTAATTAAGGAGTCCAAATAGTTAATTAATTACTGTTCATATATTTAATTATCACTTATTTAAGTTAAGAAGGTAATTAGGCTTAATCAATAAATTTCTCTAATTAAGCAACCAATAAATTCCAAGAAAAGTAGAGGAGATAGAGGTCATACCCCTAAACATCCTCAAAAAGTTTGAAATCAATTGGATGATTAATTAAGCTAATTAAGCTTTCAATTAAACCTTAATTAAGTTAAAATTACTATTCAAAATTAATTAAGGATAATTTTAATGGATTTCTCACTGAAATACCTTTAAAATGAGCCCACATTTGTATTTTTGGATTTTTCTATAATTAGTTATGCATTTTAAAAGTTTCAACATTAAAAATAGATTAATTAACCCTAATTGAAGCTCTAATCCCATCGGCGCCACATGGCATGCTGACACGGCATGTTAACATGGCACGCTTTCCATGTGGCGATGAGATTGGGTATTTAAGTTGTCACATCTAAAGGCTGAATCTGATGACGTATGTGTTTTCTTATAGATTGTTTGATCTAAGATCAGACAACCATGATTAATCTCATGGTTGAGTATGATTAATTCAATTGATCTAGCATGATTTGATGATTGTTCATTCGATCATGCAAAATAGATGGTCCTTGATCGCCTCCTCCGAGACAAGAGATGGAGACCGTCCATCTTGCTCGATCCGAGCTCACCTGAGCTTGAATGGAGATCAAATCGATCCCACATAATCAGGGAGGCAAAATAAAGAGATCAATTGGTGGAAATCTCACGACATGCAATTTTTCTTCAAAAAGCTCCAAACCATTTTAAGTTTTTCAATGACATACCTCACTGGAGCTTCAGACCACCTTTTCTGATGATTGAGGAAGTTTTGTTTAGTAGAAACAAAGCCCGCTGAGTAAAGACGAAGCTTTGATTTGAGGTGGATTACTGGCCAAGGCACGATAGAAGTGGTTAGCTTGATCAAACTCCACCCTGGTCATTGGAAGCTTGGGGAATATTCATTCCACTGCTCTGGATGGATGGTGCAAGGTTAATTGCACTTTGATGGAGGTTTGAGCAAATGGCAATGATTGGGGCTCCTTATTTCAATTTTGTAAAATTGATAGAGGAAGAGTTGGGGAGCTTGGGAAACTTAGAAATCGCTCTAGGATGGCTGTCTAGGGTTGAATCAAGTGTGTGTGTCTAGATTTGAGTGAGAATGAGGAGGGTATACATAGTCATTCCTTGGATTGGATGACTAGGCTTGTTTGGTCATTTTGATCAAATGGATATCATGGGGAGCTTGATTTGGGCAGGGAATCACCTTAGCTGGCTTCACTTGAGTGTAGGAGGGTGTGAGAGTGGCTACCATAGGAGTAGTGGGTGTCCTATGGATTTCCAAGTGTTCTAATAGGAATGGGGAGGTGATTTCATCTCCCCATGAGTCATGGCTGACCTAACCACCCTTGGGTTAGGTTAGCCAGTGTCCTTGGTGCCTAAGTGGCCAATAGATGGGTGCCAAGTGGCCAAGGAAGAGAAATGATCATTCCCCCAAGTGATTTGCCTCATGTGATGCCCTTAGCTAAGGGTATCTTGATCATTTGGCAATGGATTTGATTTGGGCATATTTGAGATGAGTCAAAAGTGGGTTAGCCCAAATTTCAAGTGATTTGGAGTTCATTTGGTTTGATTTGGTTTAATGTGACCTATTTAGGTCAAATTGGGTTAGGTTGGGTAAAGTTGATCAATTGATCAAATTAGGGTCAATTCAAGTTCACATGACCATTTGGACTGTATTGGTGTCATTGGTTTGGTTCAATTTGCTTTGAATTTGATTTTGGCTCTTTTGGATTCATATATGTCAAATGGGTCAAGTTAACCAATCTGACCAAATAGGCCAAACTGGCTTGGGTTGGTTGTTGGTGCAAGTTTAATTGGTTAATTGAAAATGATTGTAGGCTTTGGTTTGAATCAATTTGGATTTAATTTGGATTTTGGCCAATTTGATCCTTTAGGTCAATTTGGATTAAGTTGGGTTAGGTTGACTAATTGGTCAAATTAGTCTCAATTATGGCTTTGGTCAAGTTCAATAATTAATTTAGAATGAACTTGAGCCATTGGTTACAATCAATTTGGTTTAGGTTACAATTTGGCTAGTTTGGGTTCATATGGGTATGGTGTTTATTTTGTTGCATGTATGTCTATGTATTGGGGACCACAGATCGAGGATGGACACCACAAAGATCTAAGGATGTACTTATTGAGGTGATCAAGTATGACATCAAGGGATAGTGCACTATCTCCAGATAGAAATCACTCCCTACCATGTACCCAATCACCTAATAAGGACTCTTAAGGCATGATGGGTCTTGAATGTACCATAGATTTATCCCACTTTTACATGGATGAATAAAGTAGGGTTTATTTAAACTGGGTTTAAAATTTCTATGCCCCCATAGTTAATTCATCCTAAGGAAGGTGAATTCTTAAGAATACTCTCGATTAAAGTATGCATTTGTACTTGATGTGATCAATTATGACATCAAGGGATAGTGCACTATCTCCGTGAGATAGAAATCACTACCCGATGGACCCAATCACCTAATAAGGACTCCTAAGGCATGATGGGTCTTCGAATGTACCCTAGATTTATCCCCTACTTTACATGGATGAATAAAATAGGGTTTATTTAAATTGGGTTCTAAAGTTCCCTATGAGGGCAAGTCCCTATAGTTAATTCATCCTAAGGAAGGTGAATTCCTTAGGAATACTCTCAATTAAAGTATGCAATTGTTGTCTCCAAAGAATTCAAAGATAGGACTATTAATAAATTAGCTATATTTGGAAGAACAAGTGGGATAGGTTGAAAGGAAAGACTTATTATTGAAACCAAATGAAAATGAGTAGAGGATGCTCATAATACTAGGTAACTTAGTGAGCATCTCAAACTATCCTATGGTTGGGCTTTATCTATTTGAAATTGAGGAGAATTATATGTCTGAGTTGAAATTTTACTAGAAATCTAGACTTATAATTCCACAATACAAGATTGTGAAAATGCCTAAGAGGTGAGGATTTATGCTTGTAGCTCCAAAGGGAAATAGCAACCTCAGATCTTAAATCTAGGGAGCTTTGGCCAGGACCAAAGCATGACCTAAATCTATGGCAAAAGTGGGTATATTGTTTACCTCCATAATAAAGAGTAAACCATTCGACTGTTGGACTTATAATTGCTTGTAGTGGCAGCCAGCTAACTCCTATGTTTTAAAACCATGTGGTCAAGTCTTATGATTTTGCAAGATGGCTAGGTTGTTATTATTTAGAAAAGAAACTAAAAGTCCTTAAACCCACTCCCTAAGAGACTAGAGCATGAGTTGTATGAATAATGACTTAGTCTAATGCAAATCTTTTCAAATTTTATTTGATTTTGACTCTTTATTTTGACATAGGCTATAGGATTTTTATATGCCTAAATGCATGGTGAAATTGATTATGGGCTAAATCAAAAGAGAAAGAGGTGTTCTTTTGTCATAGGCTCTTAAAGGTTAAGCTCATTTCTATCTGACAAAAATGGAAGCCCTCTCTTAACAAGAGTGAAACAAAAGGATATGCGTGATGTTAAACATACAACACTTAGCTAAGGGGTTGCTAAATATTTTATAATCTTGATTTAATGTCCAAGCTTTGTGTGAGTTTATGAGTTATTTTAGAAAAGTTAGTTATGAGTTGTTAATTGAGGTAGAAAAATTATTTTTTATCATAAGAGTCTAATCGCATCCAGGCCATACAATAATAACCAATTATAAATAAACTATGAAAAGATATGCTTTTTCTAATGAATAAGTTAAACAAAACATCAAACAATTTATATATCTATTGTAAAAGAATAAAAGGCCCTTGTGGTCAAGTACTATCGTACAACCAGAAAAAGGAATGGGTAGCTGAGCTCTACCCTTATATATCCCGGTTTAAAGAAAGAATAATTATAATTTAATTACAACAAATGAATAAGAGCTATGGGGGGTCTTCAAATCTTCAAGACTCTTTCTTTCCTTCATTTCCTCCTTTCATTTGGTTGGGCAAGCTCCATAGGATCACATGGTACATAAGACTTGGTCTTGTAACCAACATTTATCTTAAGCCCCTAACTTATCCTAATTTCTAATGAAAAATTATTTTAAAAATAGGAAAAGTAAATCTAACTATACCTGCAAAATAATTGTTAGCTTAACATACTATACAACCCAAGCAGTTATATGGCTAATTTGGACTTAGACTCCACATAAAAACCAAGTCCACCTATCCTAATGTAGATTATGCTTAGGGGTTAAGTAACCTACACAACAAAACATTTATATTTAATTTAAGCACCCCTTAAGTATAATCTCCTACAAAAAATATGAATAGGCTAATCACGACCTAACATCCAGTCTACACACATACACCCTAACATCCAGTCTATAATATTACATCACAAAACAAAACATACATCAAACCATGCACCACCCTAACATAAAGTTAGAAGTGGTGACTTAATCTAATGTGCTAAGGCTTGTGTGGTATGTCCTAGCTTGAAAGACATTTAATCATAAAAGGGTGGTTTCACTTTGAATAGTTTAATCGATTTGCAAATTTTACTTAATATTTTCTTTTATTTCATTTGACTTACAAACAACTAAGTGTTATGAAGAGAAGGAAAGAGAGGATCACTCTCTTTTATCCATATCTTAAGTCACATCTAAAGCAAATTAATTAGTCAATTTCCTTTAGTGAATGGCTTATTATATATTTTAATTAGTCCTAAGTTTAGGTTCACTTTAAATAAAATCATTCAATAAGAAAGACATCTTAAGCTTAGTTGGAATGAATTACTATCACACACACATATTTATCCATTTTCTTTTACCATGTATATCATGTATATGATTAAAGCTTAAGCATAGCTATACATGCAATTTATATCTTAGAACACTTAAATGATGAATATAAGCAAATGTATTTGGAATTAATATTCCATTTGGTTGAATGATTTTTTTGTGTCAGATTTAAAGATCTATCTAAATTCTTATGCAAAAGCAAAAGGGAAGAACCTTAAATCACATGATTACTCAACTCAACCAAATAAGCATGCATGCCTTTTTAATAGGAAGATAGGGTTTTCATTCATTAGTTAAGTACACATCCACATGTATAAAAGCTTTGAGCAAGTACGTCGCCATTATTTTGCACTAAGAGAATGAGGTAAGAATCTCCTTGGGGCTACTTAAAGTCGTGCATCCCTGGAATGTCCAGACTAATATACCGATATTCTTAGATACATATGGATGTATAAACAACTACAAGAATAGAAAACCATGCAAAAATTGTATTTTGATTTGATTGATTTATTTTGTGTAAATGAATTAAAGCTCTATCTAAATTCTAATATCTAAATGCATGAGAATGAAATCAAGCAGGTATGTCGCCATTGTTTTACACCAAGGGAACGAGGTAGGAACCTCCTTAGGGCTACTTAAAGCCGTGCGTCTCTGGGATGTCCAGACTAATATACCACTAACATTCTTACTTATGCAAGTCAACACATGAATATAAGAGAGAGAGAGAGAGAGAGACTTTAATTCATACACTAAATTTATATTCGCTTGCATTTCCTATGTATATATAACTAAATTTGTAACATATATGTATATTCAATCATTATTAAGATTTTGAAAATATATTTGAGATTTAATAATGATACTAAATACATATTTTAATTTAAATCAACACATGCAATTTGACATAAAGGAAACTATTTTATTTAATTAATTTAAAATACATGAATGCATGAGTACATATGACATACAATATTTAGCATGAATGGAAGGAAATAAAGAAACACAAGCATGCAATTTCATTCATTCCAACTAAGTCCTAAGGACAATCATATTAAATAAGATTATTTAAAATAAATCAAAGTTCTTTAATGTCATTCCATTTTTATGTTTCATTTAATTTAAAAAATGTAAAAGAGGTTTGCTAATCCTAATCCCATTCCCCATGTATGAGTTAATTTGGTTTAATGAAGAATAATTAGGTTGATTTTATGTCTTAATTATGTTAGGGTATGAATTAATTAATTAACCCTTACCTATATCACCTTAAGTTAATTAACTAATTAATAGTGAGCCAATATGATATGCAACCACATGAAAAGTAAATTAGCAATGCTCCTAAGAAATAAAAAGGGCCTGATGCAATTGGCTCATGATTAATAGTTAAATAAGCTTAAGGGATCTCACTTAACTACTTTTATGATTTTCTCACATATGTGAGTTAACCATAATTTCATTAGCTTTCTTAGGCTATTGAACACCCAAAGAGCTACCCAAGATTGATTAAAGGTAATTAGATGTGAAGTGGATTTTAGATTAAGTTAATTAAGCTCATTAATCCATTTGATTAAGCATTAATCATTTTTAATTAACTTAAGGAAAGAGATTAAGAAAGAGGCCTTAATCTCAATCCCTAAGTCTCATATTTGATCACTTAGGTTGTGATTTTATGTTGAGGATTAATTAATTAATTAAAAAATTAATTACCTCATTAATCATTAATTAATTTGATTCTAAAAAGTAAAGAGAAACTTAGGGAATGAATTAGAAAAGTATCCCAATCATACTCCCTAAGTTCCCTTACTGTTCAATAGAGGTTATTATGTTTAAATAATTATTAAGTAACTATTCATTCACTAATTATCACTAATTAAATTAAGAAAGTGATTAAGGCTTAATCAATTAATTTCTCTAATTAAGCAATCAATAAAATCTTAGAAAAATAGGAGAGGCACAGGTCATCCCCCTAAACATCCACAAAAAATTTGAGATTAATTGAGTAATTAATTAAGAAATAATTAAGCTAATTAGATTTCCAATTAAACTTTAATTAAGACAAAATCACTATTTAAAATCAACGAATGATAATTTTTCTAGATTCTACTCTGAAATATCTTTAAAATGAGCCTAAGTTTGTATTTTTTTATTTTTTCTAGGATTAGTTATGATTTTAGGAAGTTTCACCTTAAAATTAGATTATTTAGCCCTAATTAGAGACTTAATCCCATAGGGCCATGTGGTAGCTAATACGATGTGCTTTCCATGTGGCGTGATGAGATTCACTATTTAAGTTTTCATATCCATGACTGGATATCGGCGCGCTAGCGGACCATCCGGTCTAAGATCAGACAACCACGATCAAATCTATGATTTAGAAAGAGAATCAAGGGATCTAATGCAAGATCTAATTAGAACCATTCATTCCAATTACGTGGAACAGACAGCTCATGATCTATAACTTTCACGAGTAGCGAAAAACAGATGCTATCCATCTTTCCCTATTTGATTCGAGCTCACCTGAGCTCGGATTGCCTCTAAATTCATCCCACACCTTCAGGGAGTGGAGGCGCACACATCCAATGGTTAAAAACTTATGACGTTCAGATTTACTTTATAAAAGACCAAGCGATTTTTCCATACAAGGCTCCGTTTGTAAAATTACCTCACCGAGCTAATGTCGTGGTGGATTGTTAGAGGTATTTACTGGAAAGCGAGGCTGAGAAGCTTTGAGCTTGATTTGGTGTAGAGTGCTCGGTTGACCAATCCACGTGTGTGAAGGCTTCGGCTCTGATCAAACTTTGATCTCCAATGCTTGGGAAGGCTTGGAGTTGGTAGGCTTGGAGTTGGTTCGATTGGCTTCAATGGAGTACGAGAATGGTGTGGGTGCAAGGAATTAAAATTTGATTTAGTGGAGGAAGAGTATTGTTCGGAAGAGTGGTGTTCTATTTTGGCTTTGCTTGAGGATGATGAATGCTGATTGAGGAAGACTTGGGATGCTCTAGGAAACTCTGTGAGATTTCCAAATTGCATTAGGAAGTCTCACAAAGTGATTGGTAGTGAATCCCGCTCGAATTGAGGGGGTATACCCATCAATTGCCCATGATGGATGGACGGGATGGCTTTAAAATCCAACCGATTGGCCGCTGAGTCATCGGAGGGGTCACCACATGGCTCGCCAGGAGTGGACGAAGTGGTGGTAGGAGTCTCAAGGCTTGATATGGAAGGATTGTGTGGGATTGATCTTCCTTACATCCATTGGGTTCATGAGGGGACGTTTGGCTTGTTACCACCATGATGCTAAGATGGCTTAGGTTGAGCTAGGAAGTTTAGGAGTTCCTCATTTGGCAAGTGGAGGGCTACCATGGGGGAGGCAAAGTGGACTTTGCCACTTATGGCAAGAATCCAATGCAGAGAGGGTGTCCATTGGTTAATTGCCTTGGGATAGGTTCCACATGGATTTGGGCTAGCTTGGCACTAACCTAGGGTTCATTTAGGTCGGGTTAAGTCAACCACCAAGGTTCCAAAAACTAGTTTTGGGTGATTTGGCTTCATATGGTCAAAATAAGCTCATTTAGGTTGGGTTGGATTGACCAATTGTTCAAATTGGGCTCAATCATGGCTTTGGTCAAGTTCAACAAGTGATTTGGGATGTTTTGGTTCAATTAGTTTTGATTAATTTGGCTTAGATTTGAATTTGACTCACTTAGATTCAAAAGGATAAAATGGGTCAAATTGACCAATTTTACCAAATTAGGTTGGGTTAGGTGTTGAGTCAAGTTCAATTGGTTGATTGAAAATGATTGTAGGCTTTGGTTTGGTTTAATTTGGGTTTAATTTGGACTTTGGAAAATTTGACCCTTTAGGTTAATTTGGGCTAGGTTGGGTCAAGTTGACCATTTGGTTAAATTGGGCTCAATCATGGCTTTGGTCAAGTTCAACAAGTGATTTGGAATAAACTTGAACCATTGGTTGCAATCAATTTGGATTAAATTATGATTTGACTCATTTTGGCTTTTTAGGCCAATTTGGGTCAACTTAGGTGAAATGGCCAATTGGACTTGGTTTGGCTCAATTGATGGTTTGGTCATGTTCGATCATTGATTATGAGTGGGTTTGAGTCAATGGTTTCAATTAATTTGGTACATGGTGGATTTTGGCTAGTTTGGGTTTCATTTGGGTTAAGTGTTGACTTGGTAAAAGGCCTAGGTTGACTTGGTTTGACCCAATTCAAGATAATTGATTAACCTAGGATGATTGTTGATCATGATATGGGGTTTGGATGAGCTTAGTTCAATCCAATTTGGGTTGAATTAGAACTTGGTTCAAAAAGGTCATTTAGGTCACTTTGGATCAAGTGGACCTAAATGAGTCAATTAGGTTGATCATGGCTTTATTCAAGTTTAATTGAACTCACATATGGACTTAGGATGGAAATATAAATTGAATTGCAAGTGGTTTGGAGTCAAATGAATTTTGGTTCATATGCCAATTTCAAGTCAAAAGGGGTCAACATGGGCTTGACTTGAGTTGACTTGGGTTTGGTTTGATAATTATGGTTTGTGTTTATATTTGGAAGAATGATTGAAGGAGTGATTGAATCATGAAGAATCCCTGGGTTTTGAGTTGATTTGGATATTATTTAGTTAAGTTTAAGAAACTGGCTAAAAGGGTTAAAGTTAGGAATTTGATTTGATTTGGGTATGGTTTTGCCTAAGCATATGAAGGTGGTTCATATGGCTTAAAAATGGATTTTGAATTTGAATTAAATCATAGGTTTCAATTGTTTGGGGTTAGATTTGATTTATGATTTGATATGGGATTTGATTTAGGATTAAATTTGGTATTTGAGAAAATCAATTGAATTGGGGTTGATTTGAATTTGCTAAGGCTAAGTCCATAAGATATAATCAAAGGGCTTAGAGGGTTTGAAATTTAAATTTAATCATGGTTTCAATTATTTGGTCTAGAATTGGATTTATGACCTTGGAATTTGAAGTTGAGGTTTAGTTTGGTAGAAGGAATCAAGGATTGGGTTTAAGGCTATGTTGACCTCACTTTCAGAGTGAGCTCTCAACTTTCTTATCATAGATCTAGGACTCTTATAGACACTAAGAGGTCCTTAGTCTTAAGACACTTCTAGTGATTAGGTGAACACTTAACCTAATCCTAGAGACTTAGAAGAGTTATCCATAAGGATAGGTTGTGCCTTAGGGATTTAAGAGGACTAGCCTACCCTATAGTCTAAACTCAATCCTTGCTTCCTTCTTCCAAATCAAACCTCAAATTCAAATCCAAAATCAATTCCAAATTCAATGATTGAAATCCATGATTAAATTTAAACTCTAAATCCCTTCCTACGCCCTTTGATTTTATCTTATGGACTTAGCCTTAACCAAATTCAAATCAACCCCAATCCAATTGATTTTCTCAATTATCAAATTCAATCTCAAATCAAGTGCTAAATCATAAATCAATTCCAAACTCCAACTGATTGAAACTTAAATCAAATTAAATTCATAATTTTAGCACTTTTAGCCAAATTCTTGAACTTGGCTAAATGATACCCAAATCAATTGAAAACTCATGGATTCCTTCAGGATTCAATCATTCCTACAACCATTGGCCTAAATATAAATATAAACCACCATTATCAAATTAAATCCAAGCTAACCCAAATCAAACCCAAGTTAGCCCTTTTGACTTGAAATTATCATATGATCCAAAACCCATTTGGCTCCAAAACAATTGCAATTAGATTTATATTTCAATCCTAGGCTCATATGTGAGTTCAACTAAACATGAATCAAGCTATGATCAAGCCAATTAACCCCTTTAGGCTCACTTGACCCAAAGTGGCCTAAAGAATCTTTTTGAGCCAAGTTCTATTCCAACCCAAATTGGATTGAAATAAGCCCATCCAAACCCTACAACATAACTAACAATCACCCTAGGGGGATCAATTACCTTAAATTGGGTCAAACTAAGTCTAATCTAGCCTTTGACCAAGTCAACATTAGCCCAAATGAAACTCAAACTAGCCAAAATCTACCATATGCCAAATTGATTAAAACCATTGATTCAAACCAACTCATAATCAATGATTCAACATGTCCAAACCCTCACTTGAGCTAAACCAAGACTAATTGGCCATTTGACCTAAGTTGACCCAAATTGGCCTAAAAAGCCAAAATGGGTAAAATCATGATTTGTTCCAAATTGATTGTAACCAATTGCTCAAGTTCATCCTAAATCACTTATTGAAGTTGACTAAAGTCATGATTGAGCCCAAGTTGACCAATTGGTCAACTTGACTCAACCTAGCCCCAATTGACCTAAAGGATCAAAAAAGCCAAAATTCAAATTAATTCCAAATTAAACCAAACCAAAGCCTACAATCATTTTCGTTCAACCAATTGAACTTGACTCAACACCTAACCCAATCCAATCTGGTCAAATTTTGACCCTTTTGAATCCAAATGAGTCAAATCCAAACCTAGGCCAAAACAATCCAAATTAATTGAACCAAAACTTCCCAACTCATCATATGAACCTAACCCAAGCCTTAGTTTGACCCAATTTGACCAATTGGTCAACCCAACCCAACCTAGCCCAAATGGAGCCCATTTGACCAATCAAAGCGAAACCACTCAAATCCAACTTATGGAATCTTGTGGGCTAATCTAACTTTGCTTAAACTCACCCTAGGTCAGCCTAAGACCTCGCCAAAAGTTAAGTGGGCCCCACCAAAAGGATTAGCCATCAATCCATGGGATTTAAACTTCAAAACCAATGGATCCAAGCCAAGTCAACTCTCCCATCCCATGCCAGCCCCTTAGCAGTCTATAAAACCTTCCCCTAACCCACCTAGTCCGCTAACTCACCCTAGGTTGACTAGGGACCTTTGGGAGGTGAGTTGACTCACATTTAACCCAAATCAAGGACACATTGGATCCAAGCTTTGCAAACCTTGCACAATGGAACCATGGTTGCTTCCCCTCACTTCTCCCATCCCTGGCATGCCACCCTAACCTGATAGAGACAAGTTTGGTTGTCGGATGGTGGTAATTCGACATAAAATGTGCGCACATGGTTGTCCATCCTTCCCTGTGAATTGAGGGGTATACCCCCTCAATTCGAGCATGATTTTGAAGGCATTCGAAAGCTTTGAGTCTAGGAAGCATTTTTGAAACCTCAAAGAGTGATTCTAAGCCTTATTAAGGTCTCCAAAATTTGGATTTCCCATTCCCGTGCAAGGCCAAAATAGGGAGGGCAATGATCCACACTCTTATTTCATAATCAAACCCAAATTCCTCTTACCACACCACCATACCTAGCAAAACCAATTCCCAAGCTTCTAAGCCATGGGAGGAGTGAGTTTAATTAAGACTGAATGACAAAGGAGGGGAGCTTGGTCCACAGAGCATTCCACACCAAATCAATCCCGAACTTCTTCAACAGGGCCTCGCCTCAACTAGGCGAAGCTACCTTCGACGACCGATCGCTGAACATTAGCTCTGAGGTTACTTTACAAACCGAGCCTTATATGCAAAAATGGGTTGGTATTTTGTGAAGTAAATTCAAATCCCATGTGAATTTGACAGTTGGATTTGTATCCCCCCTCCTCCCGAAGGTGTGGGATCAGTTTGATCCCAATCCGAGCTCGGGTGAGCTTAGAGCGAATGGGGAAAGATGGACGGTGCTCATCGTTCATTGCTTGCAAAGAAGGAAGATCATATGCCATCCATTTCATGTGATTGGAATGGACGGCTGTGATTAGATCACAGTAGATCCCTATTGTTTACTCCCTTAACCCGCAGATCAAATCGTGGTCGTCCGATCTTAGATCGGATGGTTCGCAAAGAAATCGCATCTGCCGCCGGCTGAGTTAGTGTGCGAATGTGACTACTTAAATAGCCAATCCCGTTGCACCATGTGGAAAGCGCCACGGTAGTCACCACGCACTGATGGGGATTAAGGCTTTAATTAGATACTAATTTTTTTTTAATCTTAAAACTTCTAAAATCATAACTAATTGTAAAAAAATCCAAAAATTATAAACTTAGGCACATTTTCAAGATATTTCAGAGTAAAATCTAGGAAATTATTATTAATTAATTTTGAATAGTAATTTTGGATTAATTACAATTTTATAAAAATTATAATTAGCTTAATTACACCTCAATTAAATACTCAATTAATCTCAAATGTTTTGTGGATGTTTATGGGGATGACCTCTTCCTCCCTTATTTTTCTGGGATTTTATTGATTGCTTAATTAGGAAAATCACTTGATTAATCCCTAATCACTCTTTTAATCAAATTAATCATAATTAATGAATGAACAATAGCTTGATTAATCATTTAAACCTAATTACCTCTGTTGAACAATAAGATAACTTAGGGGATGTGGTTGGGGATACTTTTCCTAATTCATTTCCTAAGATTTCCTTACCTTTACAAATCAAAATAATTAATGGTTAATGGAATGATTAATTGATTAATTAAGTGATTAATCTTCAAGATAGGAAATTAGAATCTAATTGAATTTTTAAAATGATTTAGGGATTAGGATTAGAGCTTTGCCCTTTATCCCTTCCCCTAAGTTAATTTCATCATTCAAATTAAACATTACCAAAGTGTTTAATCGACTAATTAAAGGCTTAATAAAATTAAAATAAAAAAAAATCAATTCATCATTACCAAAGCAACCCTTAATTAACTTTGGGTAGCTCTTTGGGTATTCAATAACCCAAAGTGAGAGATGATGAAATTATAGTTGGCTCACATGTGTGAGAAAATCATAAAAGTAATTAAATGAGATCCTTTAAGATTAATTAACTATTAATCATAAGCCAATTTCATTAGGCCCCTTTCATTTATTAGGAGCATTGAAAATTTACTTTTCATATGGTTGCATATCATATTGGCTTATTATTAATTAGTTAATTAACTTAAGGTGATATAGGTAAGAGTTAATTAATTCACTTAATTCATGCTTCAACATAATTAAAACATAAAATCAACTTAAATATTCTTCATTAAACCAAATTAATTCACACATGGGGAAATGGGTTAGGATTAGCAAACCTCTTTCATATTTCCTAAATCAAATCAAACTCAAAGTTAAAAATGTCTTTAAAGAATTTTGGTTTATTTTAAATAGTCTTATTTAATGTGATTATCCTTAGTAATTAATTGGGATGAATGAATTCATGTGCTTATATTCTTTTATTTCTTTCCAATCATGCTAAATATTGCTTTCCATATAAAATCATGCATTCATTTTTTTTTAAATAAATTAAATGAAATAGTTTCTTTTATGTTAAATTGTATGTGTTAACTTAAATTAAAAATAGGTGTGGCTATTATTACTACTAAATCAAAAGCCTATAAATTAATTATTATAAATGAAGTAATGTTAATTACAAGTATCTATAAGTTTGCATGTGATGATAATACAAGATGTGCAATATTAAGTTCTCTTTCCTTATCTTAACATGGACTCAAGATTTGCAAGTGTATAATTCATTTGAAAATAATACAATATTTGCCTAAATCTACTCATATGCATCTCCATGTTAAGACTTAGGAAGAATTCCATAGCTCATATGTAAAAAAACAATCAAATCAAATATGACTTCTTGCTTGATTCCTTATTCATGTGGTTCTTTTTGTAC
This sequence comes from Cymbidium sinense, assembly GCA_021442155.1. NCBI lineage: Eukaryota > Viridiplantae > Streptophyta > Magnoliopsida > Asparagales > Orchidaceae > Cymbidium > Cymbidium sinense. The sequence continues at coordinate 20,038,573 of CM038232.1, read as the reverse complement.
ATTCATATGTATCTGAGAAAAGTGGTATATTAGTTTGGACACCCCGGGGCTGCGACGCTTTAACTAGTCCTAAGTAGGTCCCTTACGCCCCTGGTGCAGAAAATAATGGCATCGTACTCACTTAAAATTCTTACACATATGTATGTATGATGTGACCAATGAATAAGAATCATAAATCAAATAAATTAAATAATAATAATAATAATAATAACAATTTTTAGTTTTCTATCCTTATAGTTGCTTATACATCTACATGTATCTAAAAAAGTGGTATATTAGTCTATCCATAAGTTGCTTTTGCCTAGTGTCAAAAATAATGGCGATGTACTCACTTAAAACTTTTATACATATAAATGTGTATATAGCTAATGAATTAAAATCTCTCTTTTATATGTAATAAAGACATGCATTCATAATTCAATCAAAAATAAAATATTTAAATTCCAAATACACTTCTTTGCATTCATTATTCAAGTATGCTAAAAAATATAAATTGCATGTATATGTATGCTTAAGATTTGCTCATATGCATAATATATATGATCGAAAGAAATGAATGAATGTGTGTTATGTGATAGTAATCCATTCTAATTAATCTAAAGATGCCTTTCTTATTGAATGAGTGTGTTATGTCAACTTAAAATGAGGATTAATTAAAACACATAATTAGCATTCACTAAAGGAAATTAATTAATTAACTTACCTTAGAAATGACTTAAGGTAGGGATAAATGAGAGATTCTCTTTCTTTCTCTTTATAACACTTAGGTGCTAAGTGTAGACTATATGAAACAAAAGAAAACACTAAGTAAAATCTTCAAATCAATTAAATCACTTAAAGAGAAATCAACCCTTTATAAATTAAATCCCTCACACTTAGTAAATTGTAACTATAAAGCCTAATTAGGACATACCACACAAGCCTTAACACATACCCATTAGATTAAGTCATCATTTCTAGCTTTATGTTAGGACGGTGCATGGTTTGGTGTATGGTTGGTTTTGTGATGTATTATTTTAGACTGGATGTTGGGGTGTATGTTTGTAGTCTGGATGTTAGGCTGATATTAGCCTAATCATATTTTATGCAGGGGTCGTGCTTAAGGTTCTGTTGTAATAAAAATATAAATGTGTTTTACTATGCAAGTTGCTTATACCCCTAAGCATAGCCCAAGTTAGGACAGGTGGGCTTAGTTACCCATGTGTCCAAATTATTCATATAACTCATGCTTATGTTGTAGTGTGTTTAGCTAACATTTATTTTGCAGGTGTGGCTAGATTTACTTTCCTTCTTTTTAATGTAATTTTGTATTATGATTAGGATAAGTGTTATGGGGGATTAGGATGAGCATTTATTATAAGACCAAGTCTTGTATACCATGTGATGCCTTTGGAGCAAGCAACATCCCAATCAAGACAAAAGGAAGAAAGAAATGGAGCAAATCAAAATGAATAAATGAAAGATGAAGAGTGAAAAATGGAGGATGAAGAATGAAGACCCCCATAACACTTATCATTTTATAATTATAATTATTCTTTCATTATACCAAGATGTATAAGGGTAGAGCTCGGTTACCCACATTTCTTTTCAGGTTGTATGGAGGTACCCGACCGCATCGGCCTCTTATTCTTTTACGCTTATAAAATTATCAAATGTTTTGTTTAGCTTGTGCATTAGAAATATCATATATTTTTATAGTTTCTTTATGATTGGTGATTGCTGTGTGGCCTGGATGCGTTTAGGCTCTTAGGATAAAAATAAATTTTCTATCCCACTAACAACTTATAACTAAACTTTTAAAATAATTCATAACCTCATATAAAAGCCTAAGAATTAAATCAAGATAATAAATTATTTAGCAACCTCTTAGGTGGATGATTGTATGTTGAACATCATGCATAACCATCTTGTTTTACTCTTATTAACAGAGGGCTTCCATCTTTTTAGATAGAAATGGGCTTAACCTTTAAGAGCCTATAATGGAAGAACAACTCGTTCTCTTTTGATTTGGCTCATAATCAACTTCTCATGCATTTAGGCATACAAAATCCTATAGCCTGTGTTAAAATAAAGAGTCCCAAATTAAAAAAAATTGATAAAAATTTGCATTAGATTAAGTCATTATCCATACCTCTCATGCTCTAGTCTCTTAGGGAATGGGTTTAAGGACTTAGTTTTTCTTCTAAATAAATAATAGCCTAACCATCTTACAAAGCAAATGACTTGACCATATAAATTTAAAGTGTAGGAGGAATTAGCTGGCTGCCACTCCAAGCAATAATAAGTCCAGCAGTCGGGTGGCTTACTCTCTCTTGTGGAGGTAAACCATATACCCACTTTTACCTTAGATTTAGGTCATGCTTTGGTCCTCGCCAAAGCTCCTTAGATTTAGGATCTGAGGTTATTGTCTCCCTTTGCGGGCTACAAGAATAAATCCTCACCTCTTAGGCATTTTCATAATATTGTGGAATTATAAGTTCTAGATTTCTACTAAAACTTCAACAAGAATAAATAAATCTCCTCAATTTAAAATACATAAAGCCCAACCATAGGATATATTGGAGTGCTTACTAGGTTTCTTAGTATCATGAGCACTCCCTACTCATCTCCTTTGGTTTCAATAATAACTCTCTCCTTGATCT